>CAUHTR010007979.1:0-94859 GCA_959609185.1 Schmidtea polychroa
AAAACATTTGCAAACACTTATATTACATAATCAAAATTTCACGTGGGGATTTATTATGTAACAAGAATATATGTTTGTACTTATACAAAACATATTGAGAAATATTTTTACTCGTAATTTTTTCCGTTTAATTTTGAGAATGGAGAACAAAGTATAAGTAAATATCTAAATAAGTTAATCCTCGTGTATAATATTACTTAAAAATAAAAATTTCAAAATTTATTTACTCCTATTTTGTGTTCTGTGGAAAACTTCTTCTGGAGTGGCAGTCTAAACCTGACATAAATAAAATATTTTCATTTGGAAAATCAAAAAGATTTAAATCTGATTTTATTAGTAATAAATTCATAAATGTAATCAAGTTTTTCAATTCTAATTAAATTTCAAATATAAATCAAAAGCAAGTCTTGCTAAAAGGTGAACCAATAAAAATATTCAGAAAAATTCAATAAATGTAATTATGTAAATTTCTTTTAATTAAAAGTTGTAATGAATTTTAAGAAAAAATAAAACTTTATGCCCATCTTTCAATAAAAAATATTTTATTATATTTAAATTATTTAAGATATAATTAACAAATCATTTTAGAAAAGAAATAAAATAAATTATTATGTAATTGTTTAAATTAAAATTTTAAAGAAAATTCAAAATACTAACCATTTTTACATAAAAATCATCTAATTTTATCAGTTATCAAAAACATCAGCATCAAATTTTCATGAGATAAAAACATTTGAATATCAACTATTTAATATTGTTTTAAATAACTATTCTAAGCGATTTGATTGGTTGATTTGTTCATTTGTACAAAATGTTTTTACCTTATCGAATTATAAACATTTTATTGTGCTGTTTTTTTTTATCAGACAAATTTATTGAAAATATGTTTTTTCGTAAATTTTTCGTACGATTTCTTTTTAACAAAAATGAAATACAAATTACCATAAATTTACTTTAATCATTGATTTATTTAAATTCTAAACAATACCCAAGATCAGAAGTGATTGTTTTCTTACGAATCAAACTTATTTATTTTATTTTCTATTCCAACAGAAATTGGATGATGGCAGTGTGTACCAATATCGTTCTTGGAATTTCTTCGTTTATAATTTTTTTTTTGTTCAGAAAATAATCATACAATGTAAGCAGGGGAAATATATTTTTTGTGTGACTTTTAACGAAAAGTTTTTATCTTTTAGTTAGAAATTGTTATTTTGAAATTAAAAGTATGACAGATATATTTTTTAATGCTAATGTGCATATTTTTAAATCCAAAAACTATATTTTATTTAATTTTTCGTTTGATTAAACAAATTTTATAGCAATACATTTATCAGAAAATATATTGAAAAAATGTTTTTTTCTCCATAAATCTTTTATGTACGATTTTCTTTAAATACATTAAATAATTTTATTTTATTGATTGAACATATAACAAAATTGCATTTTAAGTATCACTGTTACGTATAAAAGATTTACGATTTAAAGTCAAACTGGACTATCATTTTTGGACAGAGGGAGTATATAATTGTTATTTTTAAATAAAAATATTTTTGTTTAATTTTTCATTTGATTTAAACAAATTCTGAAGCAATACTTTTTAACATCATAAATCGAATTTAACGAAATTTAAATGTTACTTGTTATTTTTTTATTTATACCTATTTCTTAAGACCTTGATTATTTGGTCTATAATTATTTTTGTATATAGTTGCGTTATGTGATTTTTTTAATATCAAATTTTAAAAAGAACATGACTCTTTTTGTTCTTTTTGATGAGGTTGTTGAAAGATTTTAAGTTCCATCGACACTTGATATTAAATTTAGTTGTGAGATACAATCTTTCTTATTGTGTTGAACAAGACTTTTGTGGTCAGAAAATATTTTATTGTTTCGTAAATTGCAAAGACGTTAAACACCTTGCTTGGTGTATTTTTACTTTCCTTGAAAATAACTCTTTCAGGTCTTTGAGATGTTTATTTATTTATACCTGTTATTAAAATGCCGTTCAAGTAGGCTATTGTGTTTGAGCTGTGTTTTAATGTTTGATCAACGAAATCCTTAGAAGTTGCGTTAGTGCCTTTCAAACTAAAAGGTTTTCTTTTTCTTTTTTCAAATGAATTTGATGATATACATTTTTTATTTGTTCATGATACAATTCTAACGGTGAATGTCTTTAAATGTATTTTCGGCTTAATCTCTAAAGAGGTACTTTGAAATCTTTGTTTTTGAACCTCAAGAAACTTTTACACATACTTGATTGCCATTTTTAAGCATTATATTTTTGATACGATAATTGGAGTTTTTATAAATTTAAATTTAAATTTAAATTTATTAAATTTATTAAATTAATAATTTTTTTTGAAGTTGGATTACACTTGTGCTAAATCTGGCTTAGTAATTTTTTAAAGATTTTGGAAATATTTTGAATATTTGGTTTTCAATATGTAATTTTGTAATTTTGCAGTCAATAAATAAATTGTGGGAAAGCCTTTTTTCTGGATAAATTTACAATTAATAAAACACTTAAATATAATTATATTTTATTCAAACAACAAATTAAGAAATAATAAATCTTTTAAAGGGATAATTATCCCGAAAACTCTTCCATTTGGATAATTGGTTTGGTTTGCTACGAAAAAAAACTAGAAAATTCAGTTTTATTCCGAATCTTTGATCATTTAATATTTTTATAAAAAAATGACAATAATACATTTATTCATAAAACTTGGGTTTGCATTTCCGTCTAATATAACAAAAAGAACATCATAAAGTATTGTCAGAAATAAAATATTCAATTCTATTAAAATTTATTTTAGACAATATATTTTGTTTTATGTTTCTTTTACATAAATAAAATCAAAATGATTCTAAAAAATAGCAGTAGGGAAACACCTGTGACATAACTAAAATATTGAGATTTACACGCAAACTTTCTTATAAGAGAACCGTTTTTCTTTTAATTATTTATTACAAATTTTATAATAATTATTACATGTTGTACAATATAAAATGCAATATATAAAAATCAAAAATTTTTAACATTTATTATAATCAAATATAAAATATATAATATACGAGAACAAGTTAGATGATTATTTATATTTTAATAATGCTTAAAATTATTTAATAAACCCTAAAAAAATAAAAGTACCAGTGTTTCTTTTCATATTTTGCTAGACATAACTAATTATTATATAATGTATTGTTTAAAACAAAAGTTTATTAAAATATCAATTTTTTGCCTATATTGAAAGACATCTTTCACATGTATTTATAACAAATTAAAAGACGGTAGAGTATGGAAATAATGTTATATAAAATTAATTATATTAATAAATAATTTCTATTGTTTATGTACATGTAAATAATTAACCTAATCTAATTTAATAAATTTTCAATTAATTAATAATTTATAATAAAAATAATTATATATTTTATTAATTAATAATTTAAACTTTTTTTTTAATATTTTATTTCAAATTTAATTAAACTCATTTTTAATTAATTATTTATTAAATTAATTAATTTATACTTGTTTATTTGATAAAATAGTTATGAATAAATTTATTTTGACATGACGGCAAAAAAGAATGATTTGGCTAGTAGATTATGTCATAGATAATGCAGAAATAAATTCCAGCTAATGTATAATTTGTCATGATGATTGATTTGAAAGTGTCTTTAAATTGGAAAGCTTTTAGAATTTATAATAGCCGGCTAAAATTTATTTGAAATATTTCGAAATATTTGTAAAATCAGTTATAATTTTAGCAATGTTGAAAAGAAATTATTATTATTGAAAGAAACTTTAGTGATTTTGTAAATAAAGGTTTTGGAATTTCATAATATAATTTATTATTTGCATTATTAAATAAAAAATAAATATTAAATGAAAAGACAATTAAATTAAAAATTATTTGAAATATAATGGGAAATCTGTTATTAATTTTATCAATATTGAAAATAAATTATTATTGTTGTAAGAAATTTTTGAAAATGATTTTTGAATTTTGAAAAATAATTCTTAATTTTAAATATTAAATGAAAAAATTATTTTTATAAAAAAAATTATTTTTATAATGGATATTGTGATTTAATAATAAAAAGTTTTATATTTTTAATGAAGTTGAACAAAAATATTTGGTGGTCAAATCAATGAATTAAGAAAAGAGACTTGCAATCTTTTTTATTTTGAATATTTTTACTTAAATTTGTTTGACGTCATGTATGTTCAAAGAGAGTTATTTGGAAAGGTTTTTATTAAGGTTTTACACAAAATCCAAGGACTTTTCCAAATGGAAATGAGATACAATAACAAAAGGTTTTTACTGTATATTATTAAGTAAGATTTTCAACTCAGATTTGTCAAAACAATTATCCTCTAATCAAATATTCTCACCAAAAAAATCTAAATATTATTAACAAAATTGAATGTATAAAATTAAAATTTCAAATAATTTTGGAGCACAAATCTACTCAATGTGACATTTTATACTATTTCATTATTTAAAAAATTTTATTATTATTATTATTATTGTTATTATTATTATTATTATTATTATTATTATTATTATTATTATTATTATTATTATTATTATTATTATTATTATTATTATTTTTTTTTTATTATTAATATTATTTTGAAAATTAATTAATTAATTATTATGATGATTATATTTATAGTAAATAAAATAAATATATTTATCAGAATAAGTTCTAGTATCAATTTAATTCAATCATTAGTGTTTGAAATTTTCAAACTCGTGTCTATAATTTAGTTTATAAAATGCTATTCATATCTGCCATCTGCTTAAATAAACAAAACTCGACTCTGGATAATAACCAAATAATGTATACAATATTCGTTATTATCTGTATTTTTAGTGTGTACTGCTAAAGATGTTACAAGCTCCGGAAATTTGCAAGCATTAAATAAAATATAGAAAATTTTATATAAATTATAATTTATTTAATGAATAAAATTAAATTTTGTAAATAGAAATAACGCAGTTTTTTCATTATTATTCTTAAAAACAAAATAATAATAATGATAATAATAATAATAATAATAATAATAATAATAATAATAATAATAATAATAATAATAATAATAATAATAATAATAATAATATTATTAATAATGATATTAATAATAATAAAAGGCAGTGCCGAAAATTCGTGAAAAGAACATCGATATATTTAAAAAAAATAAATATATATATATAAATGTATATTCTTTTTCTCTTTCTTTGCATTTATAAAATAAATATTTTTTAATTTAACTTTCAACACATTTCATCAAAATTTATTATCATTATATTGTAAATACTGATAAAAACGACAAATATTGTTTTAATCGAAATATTTAGTTTAAGCATCCTGAAAATTTCACTTTATTTATTTATATATTATTAATTTAAAATATTTCTCGAAGATTTTTTAAATTAAATTTCATTTGAGAATTTTAACAAGCAAAAAATATGCTGAGACAATGTTATGATTGCAGGATTGATATATTAAAAAAATAATATAATTTCAACTCGGAAAATTTTCCTAATATCGTGACTTCTATGATTTGACAAACGAAGGAAGTCAGCTTCATTAATATGATAAAATACATCATGACATATGAAGATTGTGGACATCATAAGTCACGGAAAACTCTAATATTTACCGTTGCCGTTGTCATTAAACTGATCTTAAAAATATTTGTTTCGGTTATTTAGGTTGATGAAAAATAGTGTTTTGTTGCTATGCGGTATAAATATCAATAGACATTTTCTTTTGATAAACCGGAACAAATATCAACAAAAAATATAACTTTAAACTTAATATTCTCAACAGAAATATACAAGAATGAAATAATAAATAAATAAACAAATGTGAAATTTTTTCGGATTTTATCGATGAAATAAATTTTCCTGGGTAATTTTCAATGACATAAATAGGAGAAAATATTGCGTATATATTAGCTTATTATTCATTCTATATCTAGTTGAAATTTATTGTCAGTAATACTCGGGTAAATAGGCGCCAGTTATGGATTATTTATTGTGTTTTTCCATTTAGGAGAAATTATTTCTCTTTCGATTGTATTCCAGATATTATTTCAAAATATATTTTCATTATAATTGATTATTTTTGGATATATTGATTTTTATGGAGGTCTTTTATTGGCTGAAAATTCATATATATATATAATCAATTATGTAAATATTAAAGTTCATATAATGTTTGTGGGTGGCATGTAAGTGTTTACTAATATACAATGAAAAGTCTCATTTTTTTCATCAATGTCGCTTAAAACTATTACAATAAAAATGTTATAATTATTCGTGATATAATAATTTGCAAGATCTCTATGTTTGTCCATGAATCATTAATAACATTAAACTTTTAGCATAACTTTTGATTTTAACCGACAACATGACAATGTCATATCAATGCTATCTGAAAATTAAATTTTCTCTATCGGATTAAACATAATCTATTTTATTTGGAGTAATATTTCTTTATTAAGTGTTAATAAATGTATTATTTTTAAAATATATCTGTTTTAATTAATTTTTAATTATTTTTTGCATAAGGTTTCATTAAAATTTCAAATAATAATTATTTTTATTTTTCCGAATCTCATTATTTATTAGAAATTTTGAAATTTATTTAAATTATTCAATTTTTTTTATAACTAGTAGTCTAGATCATATATACAGTAATCAAAATTTACAACTACTTTCAAATACATTTTTTGTTAATTAATTTAAACAAATTTCATTTTCAAAGTTAATTTCATCAAATGCATAAAATTTACTAAAACAAAAAATAACCAAAAAACACTAAGCATGTTTTTAGTCAAAATTGACCTTGCCATTATTTATATAATCTTCATAAAACAATTTAGATTGAATGGCGGAAGGCTGGAAGTTAATAACCAAAGTCTCACATAAAATGTCTCAAATTCCCATAAATATCAAATTTTTTTTATTTGAAATATTCAACAAGCGACATATTTATTGACAATATTTATTAATTCATTAGATCAAAAATATTGAAACATTGTTGATTTTTCCGGGTATAGCAATTAATAATAACAAAGATATATACATATATATATATATATATATATATATATATATATATATATATATATATATATATATATATATATATATATATATATATATATATATATATATATATATATATATATATATATATATATATATATATATATATATATATATATATATATATATATATATATATATATATATATATATATATAATTTCACATTTGTTTTTTCACTATTTATGGTGTCATTTATATATTTAGGAGAAATAGTTTAAAATTTTTTGTAAATTTTAAAAGATAAATCCCATATAAAATTTTTTTAAAGTAATGAAATATTTAATAATTTTATATTTTAAAATTCAACTAAAACAATTATATTTTTATATTTATATCTTTGTAAAAATTCAAAAATCTATTAGCTTTGTTTAGTTTTAGAATGAGATTAATGTAAACATAAGTTAATTTCAATAACAAAAATTAAAACAACAAATGTAATTAAATGTTAATTAATTGTTATAAATGTGATAAACTGATTTATCTTTACATAGTTGTTAGAAATATTAGTGGCCTACAAAAAAGAATTGTTGGGCCTAGAAGAGTCAACAATTACTCTATTGGTACATTTGAGGAGGATAATATATGATACAGCTATATAATATTGTTTGACTTTATGTTTTATCAAAGCAACAAATGTTTGTTATCGTTATAAATAATTTTTTTATTAAAACAATTATATTAGTATGTTTTGAAAGATTGACTTAAGTTTATTTATATTTTATAATGTCTTCTCATGGATAATGATAATAATGATAATATCGTGTCCATTGATACATGTAATGTATACTATTTTTATTATTGCCATTATTTAATTGTTGTTATTATTTTTCTTCTTATTATTACTTAATAAATTTTAAATAGAAATTGCCAAGCAAAGATTTAAATCAATAAAATTAAAAACAAAAATTAATATTAACATTTGTCGGTTTTAATGAAAGAAGGAGCTAGAACAATTATTATACTTTAAATTGAAATTGAGATTATCCATTATCACAAAATTTGAAGATTTTCGAAGGTTTTAAAATTTGTATTAAATAAACGTCTTATGAGATTAATTATTAAATTATATTATCATTATAATAACTTTTTTCAATCTTCATCTCTGATTTCTTTTCAATTGACATTTTATTCATTATCTTTGTACATAATTAATTTTCTTTATATACACACACGCACACACCATTAATACACACTCACCTCAGCTTTCCCGCTACAGTTTTTAAAGGAGACTCCTTTGGTTTCAACAAATTTCTCCATTATAACAACACACTATTTGAAAGTAAGAAATACTTGGCGATTTTACATTTTTTAATGATATTTATTGTCTTGACAATTTAAACTTAAATTTACTTAAAATTCTTCCCTATAGGTTATTGCAGATAAATGATTTTATTGTTAAAATTAATTTATAGTTTTATGATTTAATTACTTTATAATCGACCATTGATTACATTTTCAAACAAAATAATTTTAATGACACTTTGTGACAGATAAAAAACAAAATAAATGACAGAAATATTTGAGTTGTTATTTCATCTGATGCATTGTCTGTGAATTTCATTTCATTAATTAATACAAAAATTTATTCAAATATTAAAGATGCAATTTTATGCAACATTGAAGTTTACAGAAAAGAAAATCATAAATAACATTCGTTTGAATTTAGAAATCTTCAAATTAAAGAAAACATTCAATTTCTTTATTTCTTTTACTTTTTTAAAATTAATTTGTTTAAATGGTTTAATAAAACAACATTTGAAATGTGAATATTAATTTACTCACTTAAATCAAATTATTTTGTTTTACCTTGTTTTATATATTAGATTTTAAATTAAATTAAAAATTAAAAGATGAAATGTAAAACGTGTATAAAAGTTTAATTGAGTTTAAAAGTTATGATTTATGAATTAAATGTTAATAAATGTTAATTGAATAATAGTAAAGGATTTATATTTGTAAACTAATCATATGAAAAATATAAATATTTTAATAAAGAATGGATAATTAGGTTTATTTAGAGTTGCTTTCCATTTATATTTACTAATAATTATAGTGAATATTTCACTAAGAAATAGTAAAGAGTCAAAAATCATGGTTGTTTTTCGTTGAACAAGTACTTTCATTTAATTTATATAATATACGTGTTAATCCATTCGAGAGAAGTTAAAATATCAATGAAAAATGTTTTGTTTCAATGAGACTTATGATAAAACAGTAAATCTGAACAAATAACAAACAGTAGAACTTTTCAATGTAATTTGTGTAATTGTGTAATTAAAAATAGTAGATAGTTAAGGGCCCGCTAACTCACATACCCCCCGGGGGAAAATTTATTTATTTTTTGAAAAAAGTAGGTCAACTCAAAAGCTTTTAATTTTTTATAATTTTTTAAGATTTTCAACGGTTTTCAAGAGTTTTTCTCGAAAATTTTATATTTTTCTCACAAACTTTATATTTTTCAATGGTTTTTCTCAGAAATTTAATAATATTTTACAACTTTCAAGGTACCTACATAAATATTTTCAGAGTTTTTAAGTAGGTCAACTCAAAAACATAGAAAAGTTTTTAGACATTAAGTAAGTCAACTCAAAATAATTAGAAAACTTTTTGAAAATTTTAGGATAAAGTAGATTATCTCAAATTTTATAATTTTTTACATTTTTCAATCATTTTACACGAAATTTTTCAGAGTTTTTATGTAGGTCAACTCAAAATACTTTTGAAAAATTAAGTAGGTCAAATATATACATATCGGGGGTAGAAAAACTGACTTTATGCGTGCATGTGTGTAATGGGCAATAAATAAAGGATAATTCAACAACTTTTAAGAATTGAAATTTTTTTAAAAATAATGGATAACTCATTTTAAATAACGCGCGCGGTGAATATTATTATTATTATTATTATTATTATTATTATTATTATTATTATTATTATTATTATTATTATTATTATTATATATACTCGGAGTTTATCCGACAAGATATTTTGACCCCCCCAGGGTATTGCTCATAAATGTACTGCTCACTTAAATAACTAAATTTTAACATTTATTAACACATTCACAATCGTAATCTCCACAGTTCATAACATTATTATCTATACAATCTAGACAATTATTGCATACATTATCACTTCATAATATTTTCACGTATATGATCGATATAATCCATAATTCTCTTTAGGATCATCAATTTCTTCATCAGATTTGAATTCAACCGTTTGAAAACCTCATCAATAGATTTAATATCTATCATTGAAAGCGTCCCGTTTAAGAATTGGAATTTAGTCGGAATTAGCTTGATCGATGACACCAATTTCATATTGATTTCTTCTTTTAAAAAATACATTTTGTAGTTGTGGAACATTTGAACAGGTTGTACCTTTGGTTTTTCGGTGCTTGAAATTTTCTTGGTCATAGTGAATAGTGATTTAAATGAAATGGTCCAGGGTTTTTATACATACGACAGATGTCTATCAACCAATCAGATTATATGTCAGATTATAAGTCAGATTGCATGTCTTTGTTTTAATTGTATTCAAAATGCATTGATATTGCATTGATATTGCATTGTCAGATGTTTTATTTTATATATAATTTATTATCATATGTAATATTATTATTACTAGTTTTATTACTATTTACTACAAAAACAAGACAAAACAATAAATAATTAAACATAAAGATTTATTTTGAGACAATTCGACTGAAATGGTAATTTCGAAGAGTCTTTACCAAAGGCCATTCAACATATCTTTGGTATCGGAAATTACAACTGCATCCAATAAAGCAGGGTATTCTGGTTCCATTTCCTTCATAGTTCTTCCGATCTTTACATCCCAGAGAAATATCAAATATCCAAATTCTGGTGTCGTTGTAGATTAAATTTGGAATTATTGCAGAATCTCGATCTTTCAGGATATCATACATTTGTGGATAATAGAAGTGTAATCTTTCAAGTATTACTGCCTGATATTCATCTGTAAATAATATAATAAATCCAAGTAATAATAAAATTTACCATAAAGTTCAATTTCTTTCATGGCTGTTATAGCAGAGCTTTGAATATTGTACATTTTTAAAAACTGTTAATAAATGAAGAAACATCATGTTTTAAACAATCAACAGCTAATTAGATATCGATCAATGAAAATATCTCATTCCGAACATTGCTAACAAATTCCCTATTTTCTCAACCCAAGTATGACAACCTTTCCACTAGCAAACACATTAACACATATAGGGTTATATTTTAATAGTCTTAGTGCCAGAAACAATTCCGGTTCAAACATACAATCACATTTTCTCAACATAATATATCCATATAAAGTGATAAAGTATAAAGTGAAGATTTCTTGGTAGCAGCATTTATTATTTAAAACAATAAAATGATAATTTAAGCCTTTTGCTGCAAATAATGTAGTTAATGAAAAGATTTTCGACTATAAGATAGTCCTTGTCAATCTCCTTATTATTATTATTATTATTATTATTATTATTATTATTATTATTATTATTATTATTTTCGGTAAAGAATTCTACAACAGTAAAGTCAAGCAAATCCTCAATAAATTGAAAATAAACCATTACTCGGTACATTCTCAATACAAAGCTGCCCATGTTGAAAGATTTGACCGAACTTTGAGAGATAGATTAAAGAAATTATTTGTGCATCAAGGTAATAAAAAATGGGTATTGGTTTTACCAAAAATAATAACCAGTTATAATCATTCATTGCATAGAAGTCTGAATGGATTAAGACCGATTGATATCACATCAAAAACATCAGTGAGTTCTAAAAAACCTGTAAAAATTACAAAACCTAAATATAAAGTAGGTGACCATGTTAGAATTAGTAAAATTAGTAAAATTAGTGCATCACCATTCATTAAAAATTTCGATACAAATTGGAGTGATGAAGTCTTTGTAATTTCAAAAATAAATACTAAACAGAATCCTGTAATGTATGTCATCAGTAATTATGATAAAAATATCGTACAAGGGAAATTTTATGTGCAAGAATTACAAGTTATTCCTCCCCCAAAAGTATTTAGAATTCAAAAGATATTGAAAACTAAAAATGTCGGCAAGGATAAACAATACTATGTCAAGTGGCATGGTTATCAAAGCCCGTCATGGATATCAGCAAAAGATCTAGTAAAGTGAATTTTTATACTATTTTACTCAGCAATAGTTGCCCGCTTATTCATCCAGATAATCAAGCTAGCAAATTCATGGTCAATCTTCAAAACCCTATATATTTGGATAGTAACTGGGAAGTTGCTCTGCAAGATTTTACATTTGTGTACAATACATTCTCATTTTATAGTCAATGTAAGATTTATTTCAAAAGGAATGTTCTAAAAACATGTAGCGGTATCTTTGTTATCAGTAATTATGATAAAACATATTAAATTCCGAATCAAATATTAGATCAGCATTGCTCTATGTTTTACAAGGATGGATTAAATATCAGTTGTGATTTTAAGCCATTTACAATAATATTTGAATATATTGAAGATGCCAAACGAATGGGTTGTGATAAGTTGAAAAATGTTGTTACAGAAACCGAGTATTTATTACGCTTTGATCTATTTGAAGCAAACAGTGTAATGAAAGAAGAAATCAAAATATCAGTGTCGTATAATAATGAAGTTGAAGAATCGTTCACGTTTGCTGACGAATTATATTTTGATAAACTAGATGTACTACTCAAATATTTAAAGTACAATTGTTCACACATATTTAAAAATTTGGACATTGTGAACGAATTGTCATTTACATTCAGTTTGAATGATGACATTTGCAAAGTTACATTTGATAAAAATTTGACAAATACACTTGGATTAGAGAAGCAAAAATATCGAGAAAAAGCTGATGGTATACGTAAACCAAGAATACTTGAACATCATCAACAAATGTTCATATATACTAACATTATTGAGCCTATAATTGTTGGCGATTCAAGTGTTCCTGTATTGAAATCGGTATGGATTGGAAAATATGAACATGATGAAGTTGTCAATATAAATATCGATAATTCAATGTATTTACCAATTTCAAGCTCATGTATAAACAATATAGAAATAAATATTCGTGACGATAGTGGAAAACTTATAAACTTCCCAAAAGACTCAAAAACTCATTTGACACTACATTTTCGTAAATTAGATGGCTAATTCTGATATTATTAGTATGTATAGTGATAGTCAATCTGGCGGTGAATTACCATATTTTATTGGTAAACAGTTCGGATCAGGATGGCTAAAAACAATTGGGGATTTGCACTACCTATTCTTAAACGTATTGGTAGTTTTGGTACGAAAACTGCAAAAGAGGTGATTATGAATGAACAGAAAATATTACCATCCCTAAAAACAAATGCTTTAGCTGAATTAGGGAAGGTTCTACCCGGAGTTGCGGGGATGTTTCAAAAAGATAAGCCCCCAGTCCAAGATCACCTCGAAAACGTAAAGGTCTTGGAATATCACGTATAAACAAACGAATGAAAGGACATGGAACTATATTTGCAAAATTATTTGTGGTAAATCCGAATTATGTATATTTGATAGACCAGGCTGTAATCGAATTTGGGGCATTTGAAGAAAGTTTTTCCTATGAATTCAAATACCGATAGTAGAAATGATATTGAATTTTATATTAATGGTTCGCAAACTGAATATTTAGATTTGAACGATACTTTATTGACTGTTCAGATCAAAGTTGTAGATAAAGAGAGAAAAGTTTTGGATGCCAATGCAGATGTATTACCGAACAATTTCATGCTTCATACTCTTTTTAAAGATGCAGTGTTGGGATTTAATAATATCCAAGATTGAGGGCGGTAATAATACATTCATTTACAAAGCTTTAATAGATACTATTTTAAATTACAATTCCGATACTAAAAATACATGTTTTACTCCTATGGATTATGCAGAAACAGATGATGAAAGAAAAAAGTGGGTTAAAGGCTCAAAACATTTCACTATGTGCTCATCATTACAACTCGATTTTATGAATCATCCGAAATATTTACTACCAGGAGTTAATGTACACATTAGACAGAAAAGGTCCGATTCTGCCTTATCTCTTACTAGGGCAACTGGTGCACCAATATGCCAATTGATGAAAAATTATTGGTGAGAAGAGTTCCAGTGGATCCCTCAGTATTAGCTGGTCATCAATTGGGCCTTAATTCAAAACATGCAATTTATCCATTAAAAACAAAGGAAATTGTACAATTCGCTATTGCTAAAGGTGCTTCGTCATTCTATAAAGAACAAATATTTGGTGACAGAAGAATGCCTAATTTTATTCTGGTAACATTTCAAAGTGAAACACAATATAATGGATCATATACTGCTTCCAGCTCAATTTTCAAAATCTTTGGTGTTACATCATTAACTTTGTCGAAAAATACTGATTATAGAGAAACATATACTCAAGATTTCGAAAGTGATAATTACTGTGCTACATATATGCAGAGTATTGTTAGAAATTTGGGATATTTAGATAAAAATTTGAATTGTGGAATAACTCTTGAAGATTTTAAAACCAAATACCCATTTTCACATTTGTTTTAGCCCCCGATTTTGATTTAAATCAGAGTCAATTACCACTAAACGGGAATTTACGATTGGATATAAAGTTCGCAAGAGCCATTACTGAACCAGTACATCTAATAATATATGGAGTATTTGAAAATGAAGTTCAAATTACTGCAAATAGAACCGTGCTAGTATAAATGTATACAGAAATATAGAAAGTTGTCATGGAGTAAGTTTTTTGATACTGTTTAATTTATTAAAGTAGTTCTGTTCAGGTTAATGGAATTGGAAAACAAATATTAGGAAATGAATTTGTAGGAGTTTTTCTTCTCGATAAAATTCCTTATTTGAGCAATAATCGAGCCATAATCGTCAATACTCAATCGTCTCATCTTGGTGGAGAACATTGGATAGCTATATATATGAAACCTGGTAATATATTGGTGTTCGATCCTATGGGTTTCTATTATCCGGCTTTGATGATATCAAAACTACAAACATTGGGAAAACCTATTGTGTATAATAAAACTATGTTTCAAAATCCATTAACTCAAAAATGTGGTCAACATTGTTTAGCTTGGTTGTTGTATAAAAAATTTGAAGTTTAATAAATGTATTTAATCATATTTGTTGTTCACTTTATTAACGATGAAATTGCAATATTAATGCAAAACACATGCAAACTTTAACAAAGACAATGTATAAACAAACTTTTATTATAGTTTTAAATAGTTAATAATGATTGTAGAAAAAGGTTAATTAATTAATTAATTTTCGAATATATACTAATCAAATTGTCATACGCATAAATTATATAAAATAAAAGTAAATATTATGGGCATATGGTAAGATAAAAATAATATTTTCATTACATTTAAAATTTTTAAAGTATTTTAAAATTATTTTTAATTTTTTAATGTTAACAATATTTTTAATGAAATTAAACTATCAAATCATTTATGATTGATTTTAAAATTTATTTATTCATATACTCTCTCAAAATGGTTTCGCCCACTAATACTATCTGGGAAATTAGTTTCATGTGATTGTAGTAATTTTCTACTAACATATGGTTAAAAATATATTATTTTATAATTAAATCTTTTGATCTATTTTCTTCTTTTTCTCTAAAAGCTCAAGGTAGAGCAGTCGGAATCTGATTCAAAAGTTTTTTTGTGCAGAATTTTTTAAATAATTTTAAATATTAATATGTTAATTATATGTTAATCAATGTTAATTTCGCAAAAAAAACACTTTATTAATTTTGTATGTATTTTTCATTGTGTGCTGTGTTTGTATGCTTATTTATTTTCTCTCACTTTTTAGATTCCTATAATAAATATGTTAACTTTCGCAGCATTAAATTTTTACACACAGGTAAGTTTGTGTGTTCCTATAATATATATTTATTGATTTTGTTTTAGATTATAGGCTATGTTATATTTCGCAAACGGGTGTATAAAGATTCTACATATCGATATATCACATGCATTTTTTACTGTGTTATGTGTTCAGTTTATTTTTTATACCACCTTCCCACTTTTTATAATAAATGCGTTTATTCATTGCATCAACACACATATAAGTTTTGCAAATAAGGCTGTGTTTATATAATATAAACTTATTGATTTCTTTTTAAACATTATGGATGTGTAAATTCATTGCAAACGGGTGTATATATTGTGTTTGTGTGTTAAATTTCTTTTTTCTATCTTTTTCTCAATTATTTATTTATATGATTTTATTTCCGTTAAAACTTATTGATTTTGTATAATAATATACATGCTTTTATTCCATAAAACAGGTGTATAGTAAATGCATTTACTTTATTCCAGTCGCCCATAACTTTTGACTTTATTTCAAGAAAGTATTTTTATATTTTCTATATGTGAAGTAATTATATGTTATGCTAGACATTAATTTATTGTTAGATGTTTTGCCTTTTTTGCACATTGGTTTTACCGTATTACACCAAGTTCTTTTAATAGAGAGCAGAATATCTTTCCAGAATAACTCGACTTTTTGTTTGATAATCTATTTTCTCTAAAGTGCTTTGGACTTTGTAAATTCAAAACAATGTATTTTTATACAATATAATTTATTTAATTAATTTTTGAATATATTAGAATAAAATTGCAAACTTATTGTAACTATTGATTTCATTTCACAAATTATTAATATATAATTAATAATTAAATTTCGATTTATGTTGTTGCAATTACTCTTTTTCTTCGGCAAATAAGTCAGTCACCTTTCTTCAATTTTTCGGACAATATAAATATTATTTTATTTTCAACTATAAATTTACTTTCGAAACTTTAAATTATATATAATTACATAATAAAATAATTTATTATTAAAAATTTTAATTTGCGGTTTTATATTTTCTAAAAAATATTCAATTAAAAATTACAATTCATATCCAAAAATAAATTATTATTATTATTAAATTAAAGTCTTGTATGGATTCTTTATTTAATTAACTTTGATTTTCAAATTAAAATATATTAATTAATTATTTTTTATTAATAAATATAAATTTAAAAAATTTAATTTATTAATTATAAAACTTATTTTCAATTGCAAATAAAAGTAATTACAATCAAGCTAACAATTAATCAAGAAAAAAACCTTTTATTAATCATAATTATAGAATTGGTAACAATATACTTTGTAGAGGATAACTAGAATCAACGAAGGCAAATGAGCAGCATCACGCTTGATTGAATCTATCTATAGAGAGAATCTATGTCGACTGTTATCTATGACAATTGAGTCGTAATTGAATTTGAAGACTGCCACCTTGGCAATGTCTAATAGAGTCTCAGTGTAAGAAGCAGGAGATTTTATTCTAATTCGATTATTTAATTTAAAATATCCTTTCATTTAATTTTTTTCTCAGATCTCACATCATAATGAAGTTCGATTTAAATGTGAAAAATAATAAATAAAATACATTTGGTTCATTTGATTCATGGCAAATGAAATATAAAAATACTGTTTCATTATAGACAGGATTTGATTTGATTTGTTTTAATTTTTGTTTTAATTTACTGAAATTAAGTAAAAATATTATTTTCTGGAGAAATATTTTATTTCATTATTAACTTTTAGGTTTTTAATTAATTTTAACATTAGCATTTTTAAACTTTATCTTATTTTTGTTTTTGTTTTGAAAATAATCTTATATCTAGTTTCTAAAAACAACTAAGAAAATCTTAGTATTCGATGTCTTACAATGTGATAAAATATTAGAATTTTTAACTCGTATTGAAATGAGTGAAATTTTGACCAAAACAAAAATTTCAAAATATACAAATAGTGAATGAAAATCTTTTCAGATATTAATTTCGTAAACTTAAATAAAATTTTATAATTTCTTTAATAACTATTTCATAGAATTATTATAATGTCAGTTGTCTAGATCTTTCAAATTTCGTAGTATCAAAAACTTTGGTTAGGTTTTGTTTGAATTTTAAAATAATTTACCTTAAAAGGATATTGCTCCCGTCTAGAAAATCTGTTTAGAAATTTTAGTCAGCTAGTTTAACGGAATTTTTCACTTTTTTTTAAAATTCCAATACTATAAATTAAAACACAAATTTATGTTTCATCTGAATTATTGAAAAGATTGAAAATCAATATTAATTTAAAAATAATTTAAACAATTCTTATTGTTTGAATTAATTGGCTAATAAATTTAGGGTAATAAAAAATTAATTTTTAATTAAATTAAATAATTTTTGATTCAATTATTTGCAGTTTACTGTTTATTATTAAACTCAAATGTCAAGAAAGCTTAAATAAACAAAAAAATAAATTAAAGTCTTTTACAAATTATATGAACAACGGATAGGTTTTATCAGCTCGTTAATTAAAGATTAATGAAAGCTAGAATCAAATAAACAAAACCCACTTTATCACACATGGTAATTTAGTTATCATCTGTTTCCTTCTAAGAACTGCAAGCATTGCCTGAATTTACAGACACAATTCCAAACCTATCCAAAGGGACAAGAACGAGGATATATCAATTAAAGTTAATTAACAAACTCGTCTCCCTAATTGAAATCATGAAAATATAACGAGAGTTTATCTCAAGGGATAACTAAGCCATTAGAGAAACTGTGCATATTTCTTGCATCATTAAATCATTTATCGTACATCAATATCTACTAAGATTAATCCCAGATTTGTTTTAATGCATTACAATTGTTTTTTGACTGCAAAATTTCCTGTTAATACTACCTTTTGTTTTTAATAGAAATTCTGAAATAATCGTAAATAATAAATAAAGCCTTTAAAATTCTTTTTATTATTATAATTTTTTGCAAAAGTAATTTCTAAAATAAAATAATACAATACAATTTATAATATCCTGAAGCTTAACGCACGGTTGTCTTTATTTTAGTAAAAATGTAATTTTAATATAAATTATTATTTTATTTATTTATTTTATAGATGTTAATAATCATTAGTGGACTCCCCTTTTTTGCTTAATAAATTTTGTTTTTCAAAGGTACAATTTTCTTTACTATAAATCAAGGATTTACTTTTCATTACGCATTGATAATGTTTATGATTTTGTTTATAAACCATGAAAACAATTAAAATCTCGAGTTGGCTTTGGCTTTCACTCTTGACGTTGGTTTTACAATTTCTTAGCTGCAACTTTCAAATATTTTTGTTTTCTTCATATAAAAAAACCTTCATCTTTTTGTAGTTGAGAACATATTGGAAGATTTACATGTAAGTACTTTGTTCAAACATAAATGTGTAATATTTAGACATATCATACTATAACATATTTGACTTAAAGTTTTAATGTACTTTACAGTTTGCTTTGGTAATTTTTATCCTAAACCACAATGGCAAGTTTATTGAATCATCCATTCTTTTACCCGATGTAGCGCCATAAATAACTTGTATTCTGGGAGTCTCAGTAATGACATTTCCCAACTCTCCTAACGGACACAACTACATTCTGACAAGTTATTTCATAAATTAATGAAAATAAATTATTTAGTTAATCTTTATATATATATATATATATATATATATATATATATATATATATATATATATATATATACATGTCTATTGAAAATCTTGTTATTCTTAATAGCCTTTTATTATAGGTTTTTAACTAGGTCAGAGAAATAAATTTACACTGTGTGAGATGTTTAAAAATACTCTAAAGATTTCTATAAATTAATTCTAATAAAAGAAGTATTTTGTAAAGGAAACAATTCTTTTAAAGTAAAAATCAAGCAAAACTTTTAATTATTATAAAATAGTTAAAATCAAATTTAAAATTACAATAAAAAGTCTCATAAAGTTTTATTAAATATATAGGTTTAATAAAATATAATTGAAATTAATTTAAAAAATAAATAAAGAAAATACTGTAATTAAAAATCGTATGTTGAATGTACGCATAGTTTGGATTCTCCTAAAAGTTGTTTAAATATTGTGCAATAAAATACATATTTTTGAAAGTGTGAATTTATTTATAATTTAATGATTGATACAATTAGCAATGTAAGTTCGGTAAAAGAAGATACTACTGCACTCACGATTCAAATAGTAAAAAAACGCTACCAAATCTGTGATAAAATTAGTCGTTTCGTTCGATTGCGTTTATTTTGGTTTTTTTACTAAGAAAGTTCTATTGTATAAAAAACCAAGAAATTTAAAGTTTACATTTATTGGACATTTATTTATATATACAAGATAGCGCATAAATATTTCACTTTTCTGTGAAGATTTGCAAAAGATTATTTTTATTTAACTTTATTAGAAAAGATTTCTTCACCCGACTATGATGTATTTTATTTGCAACAATATTTCAAACACTGTATTATCCATTCATTTCTTCTTCATACATTTTTTTGTTAATATGAGTTGATGCCAAATATCGGTTTCATTTATTGTTAAAGTATAACAAATCTTTTTGTTCATTTGTGTAAAATATATTTATAGTGGATTATCATAATACCAAAATAAATTAACGGATTATTGAAAGCACAACTATATTTGACAAATTTTGAATGAATTAAATTTTAAAAGCAATTCATGTCAGTAAGAAAAAAAGATTTCTTTTAATTTAAACAATTAAAATAGTTACAATTTGCATAAAATATTTCTAATTTTTTTTAATTGTTAAATTATTTCTCATAAATGTAAAAATTAAAAAAATATATTTTTTTAATATTTTAATTCAGAAATAAATTTTCTTTTCAATGTAATTATATAGTTATTATTATGAAAGTAATTGGCATTATGTATATTATTTATCTCTAAACTTTTAGACATCAAACATCTTTCAGCAGTTCAAGTTACAAAGTTTTGACAACTTATATGTAAGTTACCATTTTGAATTATTACGAAAAAGAAATTTCTTATTAAAATTAAAAGAAATTAAATCAAATATAAAATTTAAATTTAAAAAAATTATTTCTAAAAACTAAAAAATTAATTAAATTTAATTTCATTTGATTTTTCATTTCAGAAAATTTAATTCAATAGAAAAACGATTGAATTAAAATATTTCGTCTTAATGTTAATTAATTATTCAAATTCATTCTGATTAATAATTTTTAATGGTTCTTATTTAAATTCTGGGTCATGAAAGCTGCATAGTGAATTATTAATTCCAACATTAATTATATAAATTGCCGATGAGATATAAATTTAATGACTTCTTTACTCATGAGTATCATTATTTGTATTTTATCGAATTTAATGACATTTTCACATTTGATTCGAATGAAATTATTAAATTTAATTAATTTTATAACAAACGCCTGAAAAAGTCAATGTCAAAGGGTCGGATTAAATATGAAACAAAACATGCGGATCAACTAAATTTTTGATTGGATCGACTTTATCTCAACGAATTGGTTTAACATTTACCCGTTAAAACATTTAAACAACTTTTAATATTGTGATATAATATTATATTTTAGTTCATGTTACAGTAGAATTTGCATATTAGGATGTCGGAAAATGTCAGGAAGACCTTGTTGTTACAAGAAGTTGCTATTAGACCAATTTATACTTTGAAGTTTGCACTCTTAAAGTATCAGAAAACTGATTTACAAATACCTTTTCCAATGGTCATTAGTGTTCATAATACTTACTTCAATGTTTTTAACGCAACGAATAGTGGCAATAATAATAACTTATCGAAAAACTTTAAAATAAAATTATTTCAACATGAATATCTTAGAAATATACAAAAACTAAAATCTTAAATAGGCCATTCGCTTTATGTAAAATGAAGATACTCCCATAATATTTGCCAGAGTTTCAATGTTAAATCGGAGATATAATATGTTATGAATCAGGTTCAGAGAAATCTCATAATAAAAAAGATTAAAAATAAAATATTAATCAATAATATACAATCAAAAGAATAAAATGAATAAATGCTAATAAAAAATTAACAAGTATACGGAATTGCGGTCATAGACTTTATTTTACTGTTTGGAGAAAACGGTTTCTACCTGTGACTATGGATCTTTGTCGTTGCTGCATTTTGAATTCTTCAATTCACCCTGCCAGCTCTTTCTAATATTGTCCCAGGTGGTATGGGTGACACCCACATAAAATCTACAAGTCCAAAAAGGGTTGAAATCCGTTCAATGATTTTTCTGCCGGTTGTACTTTCACAAGCTACATTACAGGTTTTTCACTAATGACATCACATACAATGTGGTGAAACATAATTTTTTGGTTCCTTTTTTATGATGTTTACTGCTTGCAGAAAGTTGATATCGAAAGGTTGCTTGTTGTTAATTATTATAATCATCCATCGTACCAATGCCAACTTTTAGGTCGCAAATAGGTTGCTAATAACACCCGCATTCATAGACTGTTTATACAATATGGTGTTTGAGAGTAAGAAGAACAGTACAATAATCACCAGTCCAGTGATCTTCCGATGAACAAGATATTTATCGAGTCTTAATGAAATTAACTGGGAGAATTGTAGGTCCATATAGAGTCGGGGACAGATACTAAATTATATCTGATTTATATGTTAAATTTTTAATTAATATATAACGATATTATATCATATAATCATTATAATGCAATTATAGTATATATTGACATATGTTGTGAAAATAAAAAAATGACGAGTTTGTAAAGTTTTGAAATTTAAAAATAGCAAGTTTTAGAAGAACGAGCTTCTCGGTAAGTCATAAGGGCAAAACTAGTGAACCCCTTTGCACTGAATAAACGCATCTATAATATGGGTTGGTGTGTACAACACATATTGTAGATGCTTCATAATTTTCGTCATACATTCCGTATTCAGTTTCAGATGGATTTTCAAACAATTTCAATGTAATCATTATGTATTTCTGATGAAATAGTTAATTTATGATTAACTATTTTAGCCATTTTAGATATGGCTTTTAGATATTTTTTTTGTTTAAAGTAAATTTTAAGACTTGAATTTTGATCCATATATACGAGATCTTTATTCAAGCTCTTAAATATTACTTTTATCAACAATTTTATTATAAATTATAATTAAATTTCAAGGTTTTAAGGATTTTTATGAAGTTATTTGGAATTATTTCGATATAATTTAAGTCACATATATTTTTAACTATAAATAAATAAAGTAATTAGTTGAATTTTGTCATGTTCTACTAAATAAACTAATATTAAATTTATTAAAAATTGATGATAAATCTTACGAAATAATGTCTTTATTATCTATACAACTCAAAGTTGAGTTTTATCGGTCATTTTTTTCTAAAAATTTCTAAAAGTGTCTGTAAATGATTTATTATAGTGCGTTTATTCATTACAACGATTCTACATTTCGAAAATTTGCATGCATTTTTACTATATGTTGTGTCTTTGTGTATCAGTTTATTTTGTCTACCACTGTCTCACTTTCTATATTAAATGCGTTTATTCATTGCAACGCTAAAAATCAACACACATGTAAGTTTGTATGTTTATATAATATGCACGTATTGATTTTATTTTTACATTATAGATGCGTTTATTCAGTGCAAACGGGAATTCCTCACTTTCACATTAAATTAATTTCAAAGTCTTAATCATAAATTTGTAAAACAGATTTTTATATTTTAGGCATATCCCTTGCCAAACAACATATCTCTTTTCTAACCATGTAAAATTAATTGAAATTTTCTTAATTATAATTTTGCATTCACACAATCTGGTTATTATTATCCTCGCATTCATTATAAAAAAAGTCACTAATGTTTCGACAACGCAACCACAGACGTCCTTAATACTCCACCATGACACTCTTGGCAAAGAACTTATATCAATGTAAACATTACTTTAACAAATGATACTTTTATTATTTTAGAAAACAGAAAAAAAATTTCCTTTCTTCTTATAGCTGATATTTGCAAAATATGAACCCTTTTGAAAAGATTTTCTTTATTCTCTCAACTTGGATTCATAAAAATATAATTTCTTATTTTATCTTTAACTGCAATTAAATGTATAACAAATAAATTTCAAAATTAATATTGTGTAAAACAACATTTTAATTGTTCATTGTTTAATAGCTTTAAAAGTTGCGCAATAAAACAAGAAAGTTAGAATTTACCGTAAATAATTTTGTTTTAAATAGTAAATATTTTACGATTATAAATAAAACATTTTTTCATAATAACTCTGTTTAAAATGCCATTGAAAATAATTTCGTAATTGTTGTAATATCTTTCTCTAATAGTTTTTTTTTATAAAATTACGATGGCATTCAATCATCTGGAGAAGAACAATTGGTGGACATTTTCATAAATTGAATGACAGAATAATAAATATTAATAATGTCTGACTAACTGCAATATATTTTATAATATATAAATTCTATTGTTTAATAATAATTTATTTCTTTATTATGTTACACAAGTTTCTGAATTTCAAAGTCATCTAATTATAAATTGAAATAGTGCATAATAATGTGTATTTTATGTTTTCTTGTTTAACATTCACTGATTTAAAAGCAATTAAATGTATAATTACAATAAAGAAAAAGCTGCACTCCAGATCCTATAAAAATTCTCGACTCTCACAAGTTTTAGAATAATTTCTTATCGCTATTAAATATAATCTTTTGCTAAACTATCCAATTAATATTTTTTATAAAGTATTCTTTTTTCGGGTTGTAATAATTTCTTCAAATGTTTAAAACAAATTCTGGTTCAAATAAATTGCAATATAAATTTAATTAAACTTATTTCAAATTCAACAGATATTTTTGAATTATATACTTGAATTTGAATTTGAAATTAAAATTTATTATTATTTAATTGACATATAAAATTATAATATTATGAAAATTTGATTAATTTGATTAAAAGTGGATATTTATAAACTTCAGATATTTATAAATTTAATAGATATCAATAAAATTTAATTAATTAAAATTAATTAAAACCCCTTGGTCACGAATTATTAATTTGTATAAATAGCAGTGAATTCAGAAAAACTTTTTTTCTTTTTAAAAGAACATATTTAAGCCGGAAAAAAACAAATGAAATTGTAAATGAAAACTTTTTAAAGGTAAAAGTGACATAAAAATATACGTGAAGATAAATACATGAGTAATATATTAGTTCATATTATTAAAAACTCAAAACGCGTAACACTTTTTATTAATTTTAATATACTGAATATGTCCTTTTGAGTTCTAAAGAAAATTAATCACAGTAATTAAATTTTTGAAAGATTTCTTTTGATTATTTTATTTTCAATAAAGAACGTTATTTTACTTTTGGAATTTAAATTAATTAAAAATCAAGTTAAATTTAATCCTTTGTTTAAAATTTAAAATAAAATTTTTTTTACAAAATGATTAATTAGAATTTTCTTTATAACAATAAACATAAAAACTTCAACATTAATAATTTTATTTCAGTATAGTATTCTTTAAAATTATAAAACTATATGAAATTTTGCAAAAATACATTTTGGACAAAACAGGTTAAGTATGACAAAATATTAAAAATATTTAATTCAATTTGTTTTAAAAATAATTATTATTATTATGAGTAACTCTTTTTAATTTAAAATTATACTTTTTATTAAATGAATTATTGGAAATTTTTATTTTTTATTTTCAATTATATAGAAATTAAAATTAGAAAATTTAGAAATGTTTTTACTTTCGAATGAATTTCTTAAAAAAATTATTTTGTGAAGATTTGAATTTATTTATACGTGAATCCATTCTATCTTTGTTCCATACCGAATTGAAATAGGATTATTAAAGTTATTTTTAGATTTTAAAGTGAGGTATTCATATAAAAAAATAATTTAATTTCCAATGGATTTGCAAATTCCTGTACTAAAGAAATGAGTGCATTGTTTTAATTTAGAATTAAAGTTTTTGCTTAAATTATTCAAATTATTTAAAATTCCATTAATTAAATTAGCAATGTAAAATTTAGCTAATTTCGAATAAAATTTAATTTCCGGTCGCATTTAAAAAAATCAAATTCGCCATTTAATCAACATAGGATTAATATGGATCCTGTGTATCAACTTTCCCACTCTTCACTAGTGATAACGTTTCATAGGATATTTTTAATGTGAAAAATATTTTTCACAACATTTGAAGATAATGAATTATTAGATTTTTAAAAATATTAAAAGTTTTTCTAAAAGCCTATAAATTTCGTTTAAGCCAAATATAAACCGGTAGTAAAGGAAACAGTATCTTGAGGAATTTCTTTAAAAGTATTTCATAAAAATTTCTGAATCATTTTTTATTAAGCCTACTAAATGAATGGGAACTAAGTCCATGGTCTCACGTTTCATAATATTTATTAATATTAGGTAATTTAATTAAGGAAACCTTATGAAAGAGGAATATTATAATCATGATTGATTTGAATCCATACTATAAACAAACTGGAGATTTTATTTATTATTAAACTAATCTCAATTATGAAATAAATTCTGTCACTACCTACATTTTATTTAATATAAAAGATTTTATATTATGGTGAAATAACTAAGTTGTTTAAATTGAGACAAAAAATTCAAGCTGTCTTTAAAAAAGAAAAAAAACATAATTTACCAAAATTCAAAAAAGATAAAATGAATTGAAAAATGAATTAAAAACTTTGAAACATTAAAAAAAATTAAAATTTAGTATATTTCACGAGAAACCAATATGACAGGTGGTGACTGATCGACGAATATTAATATAATAATTTTAAATCAACAGAAGTCACTAGACTAAGTTATTTAAAAGACCAAACTAATTAATTAATTAATAAATATTGATTGACATTATCACTAGAAAATCCATTGAAAAAGGCAGTGCGGAAAATTTGTGAATATCAAAAAACTTCGATATCTTTACTGATTCATAGTCAAGCTTTCTTAATAAATATAATGTCAATTGAAAATGAAAAGAAATCAACAGTGAAAATCAAAAGAAGTTCTTATAATTAATATTAATTAAATTATTTCAATTAGAAACGAAATTTTTGATTCTGACATTTGAGATATTAGCCTGCCAAAATAAACTAGACTTAATTTATTTTTCCCCAACATTTCAGTCGAACATTTAATCAAAATATGTCACGGATATGCTAGTGTTCTAAATAGGAGCCAGAGTATTGGAAAAGCTGCCATTACGGTCAAAACGATTGAAAGAAAATTTTGAGATAGTTTAACCCTTTCAATCATATAGAGACTTTTTGTGCCGGTGAAGTTCTAATATATACTAAAAATGTATTAAATGCTTACAAATATATTGGGATCTGGGATTTCAGTACTGCACGATCATAGTATAATTCTTTGCTGACATAATTTGGTGATTATAAATCTTAAGTGAAATAAAATTTTCATGAATTAAAAACATCATATTGAAAGAGTTAAAGAGAGTTGGAAAGAATTAATTCAACAGCTTTTAGCAAAACCTAGTCAAACTTGGAGAGGTCATTATATCCATTAGGCTAAAATGAAAAAGGAAAGTGAAGATTTTATTTATCCAGTGCTTATATTGACAAGTGTAAATAATATTTATTGAATTAAACTTATTGTTTTATGTCATCTTTATTAAAAAGAAAAAGCACAAAAAGTCAGTATTATATAGAGTCAATTTATCATTATTTTGACATTACTTTCAAACGGTTTTGCACGTCTTTAGTGGTGTATACAAAGGAGATTCGAATATAGTGAGATTAAAGTGATTTTAAAGTAATTTTTCTTCAATTAATTTCCATCTAAGATACAGTTAGAATATAAGCTTTAACTTACCTCTTCAATGGTCTCGTTCAGAAATAAAAATAGAAAACTAAAGTTTAATTAAATATAAATTAAATTTATGACTTTTCATGTTTCAGAATATCAAACAATGCCATATTAAAATGGTTAAAATTCAGAGAGCACTCTATTAAATTTATTCTTTTATTCCTCTATCCTATTTCAATAAACAACAACCTAATGAGTTAGAAATGGTGGATATAAACCATTTATTTAATATTTATATTGGTTTGTACTTTATCTTTTATTAAATGGTTCTATTATTTACCTCCAGGAGCCAATTATCAATTTGATGGCAATTCTCAAATGGAATAATTCCATTCATATATTTTCTGTAATTAATAGTGATCGCTTTTTGTTTGCCGCCTTTTTCATTTCGTATTTTGTCTGTAAATGGAGCAAATTAGTAGCAAAAATGGGCTTCAATAAATGTAACAAAATTTCAGACTCTAAATGGAGCACTGGATTTTATTGAAAAGTAATATAGTTATTAATTTATATCATCATTGTTTGTTTTAATTTTACGATTATTAATCAAATAGATTAATTCTCGTCGACTCAAACGATAATATAACTTATAATCATAACGATATTGAATGAGATTTGTTGAGAATTTTATTAAACAAAAACTAACAAATAGATATTTTAATGTTAAATAAAATAATAAATTAATTCTAAATTACTAATTAATGTTTTAAGTATGTTTTAAATGTTTTGGATGATCATCAGTATGGGAAGTTAAGTGGACAATTCGTTACGAAAAACAAATTTTAATTCAAATTGTATTATATTATATTATATTAGCAGTGCTTTCAGTTTATATAACAATAATAATAATAGTAATAATAATAATAATAATAATAGTAATAATAATAATAATAATAATAATAATAATAATAATAATAATAATAATAATAATAATAATAATAATAATAATAATAATAATAATAATAATAATAATAATAATAATAATAATAATAATAATAATAATAATAATAATAATAATAATAATAGTAATATTAATAAAAATAATAGCAAGACGTGATTTCTATAACCACATAGGAACATGACAACATGTTTACCAAAACCTAAAACTTTTATTTGTACTGAAAAGTGGTTGCAAAGTATTATTTGCTTTTTGGAAATATAAACAAGAATTCACATAAGTAAAGTTAATTTAAGAGACTTTTTCAAGTAAATAAAGTTGGAAATCTATCAATTATATAAAATATATGAATTCTTGTCTTATATCTACACTAGATTGAAGGGTTTTCAAGTTATATTTTCTTTGAACAAGAATAAATAAATAAAATATTTAACTTTATCACAAAGCTTCAAATAGCTATTAAAAATAGCGGTATATGTTCGTAATAAATAACAATTGAATCATGAGTAATTATTTCTACATATTTACTTTATGAGAATGAAAATAATTTACATTAAATTTGAAGCTAATCGTAAATTTGTCCGTTACAATAAAACAAATAAATAACATTCCTGTAAATTAAATTTTCTATTAATCCAGATCAATATTTGAATAAAATTGGTGTTGGATTAAAAAATAATATATTGATTCTTTTTTAATTAAATGAAAAATAATGAAAATAATATAATAAATTCACATGAAACCTACAAAGGAAAATTGACAAATATTTAATTGAAAACATTAAAGGACATTTTTACTTTGATTTTATTATTTTGGGGTTTAATAATAATGCCGAAATATTCCTGAAATTGGTTTTGTAACAGAAGGTTTGATTAATTGTAAAATGTAGTTATAATTACATAATAATTATAATTATTTTTATTACCAATTTGTGATATTTCGATTATATATAATTTTTCAATAGTAATTAATTATAATAGTAATTTATAATATCTAAGAACAAATTCAATTTTAAAATATAAATTTCTAATGCTAAACATTTAGGAAATTCAATTTTAGATTAAAATTTTGATCTTTGATTATGTGACTGTTAAATTATGATCATATGAAATGGAAAATAACCGATAAATGGTGAAGAATATTAAAATTTGTACTAATAATTATTAAATTATTCAATTTTTGTTTATATAAAGCATTTATTAAAAAACGGAATAGTCAATATAAAATTGAGAGTTTGGTTTAAATTTTTTTCGTGAGTGACATTATTTTATAGGCATGATAATATATTTCAGTAAAAAGTGTGCTATATATTCTCAATCATTCAACAGATTTAACCTGGATTGTCAAATCAAATCCCTGATTGACAAATGATAATACCCAGAAGGTATGATTTACATTTAAGTGACAGATAGTACATATTGATTAACTGTATTTAATTATTAATAAATTTAAATTTTTTAATTATTTGGTCAAATAATTATAAATATAATATTTGTAATTATTTAATTAATAATAATTATAATAGTAATAATAGTATTAATAATAATTATTATTATTATTAACGTTGAAAAAACTATTTAATAACAATTATAACCAGGGCGGTAGAAAACCTGGCTTGGCCCCGGTAAAATGATTATCGCGGGCCCTTTATCGATTATTAAAATATTTTTTTCAATCTAAATTGTTGTGTTTTGTTTGCAAGCAAGCATATATTTGAAAATATTGATTTCCGTTTAATAATCATCATTTCCGCTTGTTTTGCTGTTAGGCGAATTGTTATTTTTAGGATGTTTTTGCTGTTTTGTTGGTGGTTTTTCTGAATCAACTAAATTAGGATCTTTGGTAATTGTAAATCCCAGAGAATCTAATGTTTGTCTTCCTGAATTCAATTTTTCCTTCTATTTCTTGGCAAGTTTTCGTTTTTGGGCTCCAGATTTTTGCTGATAACTCATTTTTAGCTTTGATTATCAACAATAAATAATTAAATTATTTAATGCAAATAGTTTGCCAAATAGTAAAATTAGAGATACTTACAAAATCTAAATTTCGATCGATTAAAACTGATTTATGATTATAAAAATAAAACTCATTTACTTTTTTCTCTTAAATATGACTGTAATAAATTTACTTAGATTCAAGGGAAAGTAACTATAATTTTAAACTAAAACTCTAGCCGACACCATTAATTAAAAATATATAGATATAACATCATAAAATTTGTTATTGTAGAAAAAAAAATCAGATTTAGTAGGGACAAAAAAATCCGCTACTGAAACCGCATAGGACAGCACTAAAACAATCACATCGCCATTGCTCACAGTTGATTGGAATTTGAAAAAAAATTAAAAATCGTCATTTAACGATAAATCAAAGGTAAAAACCATTGAATCCATCGAAAAATCTTTATGATCAGAATCAACTGAAAAACCGTTGAATTACCATCCGAAAAAAAGTAAATCCACAGTTGTAATTTTTGTGTGTAGTTTTCAAGTTTTTCTGTTACGATTAAAAATTTTAGTGCACCTCTCCGGGCCCCCTTTCAAAGCCGGGCCCCGGGAAAAATACCCCTCTGCCCCCCATCCCCCCTCGTTGGCCCTGATTATAGCACAAGTATTCACTGCAATTATTGAAATTTTTTAATAAAATTTTAAAAGTTACTCATACCCATTTTTCTTTTACACCACTTATTGTGCTCACTGGTGTTGGTTAATGTCTTCGCCCTATAATGTTCTCGAGCTCGAATAAAGAGATGACAGGAATTCTCTCCAAAGTATGTAACATTACAACCATTACATGTAACTTGATAAACAAGATCAGAATTCAATCCAACTAAAGTTGGCGTACTTAACATTAATTTGACACGTTCTTATAATTTAAATTCTCAATCTGCTTGCTTATCTTTCTTTTATAATCTGTATAACTTTCTGTGTAAGGCAATGCCCACACAAATTTAGGCTCATCATCTTTGTACTTAACTTATTATCTAACTCCCTTATATCAATAAAATCAGGATGTGATTATAGGGAATGTGTAATTTATGAATAGTTATTAATAAAGATATTGGATTCAAAGATTATTGTGTGAAATGCAGCGAATACTTGTGTTTTAAATGTTAAAGTAATAAGTTTAGTATGTCAATGTAAATGAATTGTTAGAGGAATGATATATATCCTTCGGAAGATATCAATATTTGACAGAGAAAAAATTCTTCAAATAAATTAAGTGTTTAAATAAATAAAGTGTTGTTTTGAAATAAATTATTAGGAAATTATTATTTCATGGACATTATAAATAAGAAATTAATAATAATAATAATAATAATAATAATAATAATAATAATAATAATAATAATAATAATAATAATAATAATAATAATAATAATAATAATAATAATAATAATAATGTTGGGGTTCAACAGGAGAGGCACAAAAATGAGGTGAAAATTGTCAAAAACACCAAATTCAAAATAAAAATTTAAAGTACAAAATATTAATTAAAAATCAAAAATTTTAAAAAATGAATATTTTCTGGGGGAAACTGGTATGGACGGATGATAAATAATGAGACGAGTTCAGCTATAATAAAATAAAATCAATGGGGGCTCCCTAAAAGGAATAAATTACAAAAAACAAAAATTAATTAAAAATTAATTAACTAATGGAAAACCCGAGCTAATGTGAAACCCGAGCTAATGGAGAACCCGAGCTAATGGGAAACCCGATACAATGGAAAACCCGAGCGAATTGAGAAATCCAATTTTGGGAAGGCAATTAATTTAGCAGGAGAAAATCCAATTTTGGGAAGGCAATTAATTTAGCCGGAGAAATCCAATTTTGGGAAGGCAATTAATTTAGCCGGATAAAATAAAAGTGACAAGAGCCGTCAAAGAAAATGAGCCAATTCCCTTAAATTGAATTAGACCTCCAAGAGGAAGCCCCGGGGGAAGTAAGACCAAAACTAATTGAAAAAAATAAAGCCAATTACCAAGTGGGTATAAAAGCAACTGGAAAGAAAACAAAACGGCCAGTTGGTCGAAGAAAAGAAAGTCGAAGTGACGAGAGCGAAAAAGGAAATATTAAAGTTGAGATTTGTTGGCAATTTGAAAAGTGCAGGCAAAACCTAATTGTGTCAAGTGTGATTAAACTAATAAAAAGTGTAAAAGTGTAACTGCATCAGTGTTAATAAAGATTTTGTGTTGGGTTATTTATTTATTTTGAAAAAGAACACAAAGGAGTCAGACCGTAGTACCGACTTACATTAAAAACCCAACAATAATAATAATAATAATAATAAAATGGAATGTTTGTCATCTGAACTAATTTTATAGCTAATTATTTTTTGTCCTTGTGTATCATGCCTACAACGATGTATTTGAATATACATCTCAAAAGAATTTTACTCCCAAAAGCTTTGGGTTTGTTGTTGAATAATAATAAACAAGTATTAAAAGTATCACAATGTTAAAGATATAAAGAAATGTTGAATCATTCAAAACTAACGAATGCTTGAATTGAAGTATTGTAAAAGCAATCTTAACCTTCTTTAATTGAGTAAACAGACCATACTAAAATCTATTGAAGTATATTGGTTCCTATGATGCGCTATGAAAACCTCATTCGTCCCCATTAAAAATCACCACATAAGAATATTGTTTGCCAAAACTGCAATGGTAAGACTGCTAAACACTGATTTACTGAGCTTTGGTTTAACAGAATTATTTATTCTATTTGGAGCTGTTGATCGATACAAATTTTGGCACCAACATATAAAAAATTTCAACCCACTGCTACCAGAAGCCAACTATGAAGTATGGTGTGGAAATATCTTTATTTTCCAGAGCTTTTACTAGATCTAAAACTGGCATCATGAATAGATTTCTTTATTTAGATATCCTTGAAAATGTAATTCTGCAATATCCCAAATGCCGCGAAGATCGATACTTTAACAGGACATCGGTTCGAAACATTCTTCAATTCTTCTTCAATAGTGATTAGCAGGCATGAAAATAGACGTATTAAAGTGTATACCATAGTCCAACATTTTTTGAATGCATTGTGACTTTATGTAATGTTTCGATAGATTCAGCATTTCTGAGAATATAGTGTGGGATTACATGTTTCACCGTTGTCAGGGTTTTGGGTTACACAACAATATATTGAACTCTTTTTTGACTTTAGATGATGTTGGAAGCCCTATACTTGCCATATTTGTTTGACTAAGGTATGACAGGTGTTAAAAATAATTCTTTTATTGCACTTTATAACATCACACATCTAATTGATTATACTGTTGGGAAAGATCACTTAAAATGATATAAAAAACATTAAAAGAACGGTTCGTATTGTTAATAGGAAGGAATGTTTTTTGGATACTCAAGTAATAACATTAAAAAGGCAATGCCGAAAATTCGTGAATATAAAAAAAAACGTCGATATCTTTACTGATTCATAGTCAAGTTTTTTAATAAATGCAATGTCAATTGATATGAAATGATATATATATATATATATAGTTTGTTATAAAAGTTTTATAGAACTAGAATTTCCATAATTTCAGAGTTGTTTCAAATCAAAATATTTTTCTTCAAAACTGTCAATAAAAGCGACATAGAAGTCTCTTTTGACAGAAATTATGACTTCCGGGAGGTTTGTGCTGTTCATCTTTGTTGATATATTTTGGCTTTGGTAAAGAGATAAATGAATATTTCTTATATTAAAACTATTTTGGATATAATATACATAATCAGGTTATGACATGAGAAAATAAGACATTAATTCCACTAAAAAACATGGTAACAAAAATTCATCCGGTTAATTATAATTCATTTTGTATGATTTAATAAAAATATGTTTTGTCCAATTATAAATAATTAAATTTATCAAAAATGCAAAAAAAATAAAATATAATATTTATAATAATTTCAAATCACAAAAATAAATTATAGAAAGTAAATCATTATTCAGAACATTGAAATTAGAGAAAAGAAAAGAATAATAGTCGACTAATGAAATTTTCATTTTTGAACTGCTCATTTGAATAAATAATTTTCAATTTATTTATCATTATTTAAAGAAAACCTGGATAATTATGAGAAAGCCAAATATTTAACTAGAATTCATATTAATTTTGATTTAGAAACTTTTGGGTTTCCTTTCCAAGTTAAAGATTTAACTTTCCATTTCACAGAATCAGCAAATAGTACATGCTAATAATAGTATATGAACTATTATTATTATTATTATTATTATTATTATTATTATTATTATTATTATTATTATTATTATTATTATTATTATTATTATTATTATTATTATTATTATTATTATTATTATTATTATTATTATTATTATTATTATTATTATTATTATTATTATTACTATTATTCATCTGGCTTGGTTTATGTTTTTTGATTCATGCTTTTTATTTTTTTATTTTTTGATGTTTACAAGTTTACACAATTATTTTTTTGTTATTTGGAAATATTTTAAATATTTATATTCCGATAGCATTTCGGTAGACTTAAAATTACAGTTGTATATAATTTAAACAAAATCTAATTTATTATTTTAATAATAATAAAGAGAAGAAAGTAAAAACACATCTCAAATAAACGCAGATATTTACATCGTTTGCCAGGCATAATTATATGAAATAACAACATCAAAAAATGCATTAAATCTCGTTGTCATTTGACACAATATACATATAAATATACTTCTATTCGATTTGCGATGTATAATTATTTATATCTCTCTGTTCATTTAAGCGATTATTTTCCGGTGGCTAATCTTTAACAATAAAAATACAAGAGAGCTCTTTATAGATTTCAGAACAATAATTTATTAATGAATATATGTACAATATCAATTATTTATACACGGGAAAAAATCATTTTTGACCTTTTTTATTTATTAAATATTTATTTTATTAGATTACACTTATCCCTGCGTAATTTAAACTTTTTTATGCAAGTATAATTAAAAATTATTATGAAGAATTTATGATTGATTTTTTTTCTTGTGATGAAAACTACTTTTTTCAGTTAACTTTTATTATTAATAATGTTTTAAATTTTTATGGTTATTTATGGTTATTAATATGCCATATGTATGTAAATTGTATCTACTAGGAGCCACGTAGCGATGTTATTTTGTCTCACTCACTTTCATGACTTTCTATATACATTTATATGCGTGTAAGTGAGCAAGAACATTATGTGTTACTAATTATGACGATTTATCGCACTGTCAAAGTCTGTGCCTGAAATTTTTTTTTAAATTGTCAGTCGCGTTATAACGAATTTGCACTCGCCGGGGTCGCGGTGAACGGGTGTTACCTGTACATTCAAAATTTAATTAAACAAAAGTGCGGTAATTATATACAATAATTATAAAAATAGCATAATATTAGATAAATATTAATAAAATTTGAAGCAAATATTACAAATCTTCATTCCGTATTAAAACAATAGTCAAAGGTTTATAATTGGGTTTAGTTTAAACAAATATGAAAAAACTAGTTGTGATGATTTTGTTCTTAAAATAAAAAACTGATATAATTTATCTAACTAATAACTTACATAGATAAACACAAATAAAATATCTTTCCCACACTATTTAGAATTTCTTCAGTCTCCGATAGTTCAGATAAATTGCTCTCCTAAGTTTTCACTTCACTTTTTATTTATTTTAATCTATTATTAAACTATTTTCAGAAAGATTTATTTTTGATTGTTTTCATTTCATTATTCCATTTCATTAATAAATTATACCTTTTCTTAATAACACTTTACTTGAGCATCGAAATGTTTCAGTTTTCTTTTAATCTTAATTGCTTTTCTTGTTTATTCTTCTGCAGATATGATTTCTCATTTATAATACTTTTGTCACTGAGAGTTCTGTCATTTCTCGTTTATAGTTTTCCTTACGCATTTACTTCATGTGCATGTCTAAATTATTTTATTTAACAATTTCTGACATCTAACGTTTGCGTTATAAAAAAATTATTCTTGCAACTAAAGTCTAGTGGCTTTCCTACTTATTTAACTTATTAAAAATGATTAGCAATTGCCAGCTATTTTCATCTATTTTCTGGTGCACTTGTAAATAAAAATTGACTTTGTTTTTGTTATATTTTTGTTACCATTTAATAATTGCTCTCTGTAATTCCTTTCTAATTTTACTATTTTTCTCTTAATTTTGCCTTTTAAAGTTTTGCAACAGCATATCATTTCATATTTATTTATTTCCCTTAATTATTTTAATAATTATTTTATTTTGCTGTTTTAGGCATTTTCAACAACTGCTTCTTATCAGGTTTATCTTTCATTGACATTATTTTTGTTTTTAGATATTAGAAGTGGGCCTTTATATATTTAAAAGTTTGAATATAACATTCTCATGGACCCTACACAGATGAAATTAAATATATAAAAGTGTTAAACAGCACAAGCTTTGTGAAACCCAGTGCAAATCCCAATAATTGACTAGTTTCGAGCTTTTGGCTCTCATCAGTACTATACAGGAGACGCGAAGATTTCTCTTCGTGCCAGATAAGTATACAATATTGTTGATTCAATTTTATTACATACTCTCCCTGGCACACAGAATAACACATCAGTTGCTTTTTTTAGATTGGTCACAGAAAATCTGTAAACTTGCAAACATAGCGTTTGAAAAATCATTTTAACCTTCACGTCTCCTATATTGATGTTTTTGATAACAAAAGTGATTAAGTAATTTCATTTCTGTGAATTTTATGGATAAATACATTTATTATAGAAAACTACAATGATATTTGTTTGTATATGTTTGGTCAGATTCTTAGGCCAGGTTACAAAGCTATTGTTTTAAATTCTAAACCCAAGTAAGTTGGAAATGGCATTGAATATCACTTCTTTTTTTTATTCACTAAGTTATTTGAAAACCAAAAATCATTTGAATGTAATTTGTGCCGTTCAAGTACATACTGTTGATATTCGATGAAATATTTAGGCAATTCATGAAATATTTAAAATAATTTAAAATGAAATAATTTACAATTATCAAAATTAACCATGACTTCTACAATTTAAAAGTAAAATCTCAAAACAAAATAACTCACTTTGTAATGGAATCAGAATGACCATGCTTCAACATTTGATTTCATGAGTAATCATTTTAGATTTAATACATGACAACTATTTAATTAAAAGAAAGCTCCAATCAAACATTCGTTTCACGATATATTTCGACAGTTTTCCTGTCATCATCAGGTAGCATATAATAACTATAGAAATTAAGGATATTTAAACAATTTTATTAATTATATTAATTATTAATAATATATAAAAAACTTTTTAAATAAAAACATTTCATTCTTTTAAAAATTATAATTCAAATAATATATTAACATATTGAAATTTAGTAATTTATTAATTATTATTTTTAACAACAACAAAATATACATACAATATACAAAAAATTATTTAAAAACATTTAAAACACAAGTATTCACTGCATTCTGCACATTAATTTTCGGATTCAATGAGTTTATCAATAACGCCTCACAAATCACACGCTCCCAATATTTATCGAAATTTTTTAATAAAATTTTAAAAAATCAGACAAATCTATTTTACTCTTACAGCACTTATTGTGCTCACTAAAATGGGTCAATGCCTTCGGTCTATAATGCTCTCGAGTTCGAATACAGTGATTATGAGAAGTCTCACAATTAATAAATTTGTTTAAAAATTCTTAATTTTTATAGTTATTATATCCTACTTGATGATTACAGGAAAACTGTCGAAATATATCGTGAAACAAATTTTGGATTGGTGCTTTTTTATAATAATATTTGAAGATAAAAAATTGCCATTTATTTTAAACAGACGGAATTTCCAAACCTTTCCTCCGTTCGTAGGTCTAAGGAACAAACTTGAAAACAAATAGGTATTTATTTACTTTATGTCCCGATGAAAAAGGAAAGTTTAAAACTTACAATTTGTATACGTTAATCAGTGTTTACAAAGAAAATAGAAATAAAATTAAATAACTTTATAATTAATTAAATGTTTCCTTTTCTCGACTTAAGATTTAGTAATAGAATAATAGATATTTCATAGAAAAACAGAGTAAAGGCTTTAGCATTTTTTTATATTAGAAAAATAAAACGAATATACAAGTTGTCCTAAAAAGCATATATCTGTAAAAAAGAATCTGTAAAAAAGATTAGATGAAGTTTTAGGCTTTTTTTTTATTGAGTATTTGTTTGCATGATAAAGGAATGTTTTCAAAGAACTGCAGAATCGTATTCCATTTCGTATTGGTATTGATGTTGGACATGTTGAAAAGTAACAAGAACAGTAAAACATTTAAATGTTTCTTCTTTATTTTAATTTTAATAGATTATTTCTATCATATGTGGTTACATAACTACAGATGATTTTAATTGTACACAAATTTTCTGGACACCCTGTATCAAAATAATTTTTATGAATGAAATTCAGTTACTCAGTTATTTATCGGCTGATGTAAATTTTTGGTTCTTTTGATCTATTTTGTACATTGTGTAATTAGACGATTTTAAAACCAACATAAATAAGAAGATTTAGGAAATTTTTCCCATCTAAATTTAAAATAATTAGCTGAAAATAAAATAAAAGTAATTTATTTGCAACTAAAATCAAAACAGGAAACAATATTACTGCAGTAAAAATATGAGTACGTTGAAATGGCATCCGTTTTTTTTCTTTAAGAATAATTAACGAATTGTCTCGACAAGTATTAGATTCGACTTAGATATTTAATAATGAAATAATGGATTTTCAGAAATGTTGTTTTTCAAAACTTTTTTTCTCCATCAACTGAGAATCAGGTTTCATTTTCAGCATTGCCTCTGAAAATATTATTTAAAATTAAAACAAAAATATGATTTAAATTTAAAAATTTTTTTAATAATTTTGAATTCAAACCACCTTTTGAAAAAAATACCAGTTGCTTGAGACATGAATTAAACGTAAATTGATCTTCAACGCAACTCATTCACATATCAAGAGATGAAAAATTTGAAAAATCTTTGAAAAATGTTTTTTTATATTTTTTTAATTTCTTCCAATAAAATGATTATGAGTGCTTTCAAAATTTTATTCTATTTAATTGTGATTATTTGTTTTACTATTCATTTTAAATTATTTTAATAATTATCTAAATTTGTGACGGATGTTTGGAATCAAATTTACAAGTAACATGTCTCGTTAACTTACTTTTCTGATTATATACATCTAAAATATCTAAATTATAATGATAAAATTATTTTTTAATTTCCATAGATTTTAGAATATTAAGAAAATTTTACTTCAATCGCAAATTAAAGCTGGTTTCATATATATCAACAGAATTTGATCTTTCACTAATTTGCAAATATTATTTCAATTAAATGTCATTCAATATTTGTTTTAACAATAGAATAATTAAACATTGAAAATAATTCTAGTAAATTCTGTTGAATAATTTGGAAGTAATCAAGAGAAATGACATTCATATTTGTACACTATGGGAGTAAGTAAAATTTTATTTATTAATGTTTGTTTTAATTATTTTAATTGTTAAAAAATGTTATTCAGTTTTTTTTTAAATTACAATTTATTATTAATAAATACATGTATTCTAAACAAAATTTAGTTTAATTAATTCATTTCCCATATTTGATTTTATAACTGTTAGATTTCTTGTGTTGTTTATTAATTATTTTATTAATTATTTTATTAATTATTAAATAATAATTAGTTAATAAAATCTATGTAATTATTATTTAATTATTTTTTATTTAATAAATAAACTACAATTAGTAAACTAACATTTGATAAATACTATTGTAATAATTTGTGTTTAATTTTCATTTAATATAATATATTTTTTATAGCCATCACCAAGGAGAAATATTATATAATATTATATAATTTTTCTCTACATCTTTTATCTCATGTAAAATAATTAATTGTATTTCACTTGTGGTAAATCTAATTATAAATATTGTCAATTCTAAAATTGGCATTCAAGGTTTTTCCCTGACTTTTTATTATATATATTAAATTAATGGTGTTTGTAAGCAGGGAAATTAATGAACATAACATTTAAGATTTTAAATGATTATAAAATTAAAATAATAATTATTTAAATATTTATTTCAATATTAGATCAAATTTCGAATTTATTCATTGAAACAAATTTATAGAAAACCTTTGACTAATGTCTGAGAAATGAAAATGTTATAGCTTCTTACATTGTATAGGAAATGTTAAAATAGCAATTATTTATGTAAATGAAAAGTATAACACCCTACGAAAACCCTTATAAAGATGACAATTTCTCTCCAATTATTGATGAAATTTTCAATGAAATTTGCCATTTATATAGTTGAAATGTTTTCGAAAAGTAAATTTTCAAATCTTAGAAATAATGCTGAGAACATTGAACCTAAAGTGGGTGGATTAAAAAATAGAAATAATTATCCTCTTACCTTTAACATCATATAAAGTAAAATAGTTCGATTGTTTAATAAAATATATTAGTGAAGCTTTTGAATAATGTTTTGGTAAAATGTTTAAATGAATACTTCAAGACAAAGTCTTACATTATAATTTTAATAGCCTTATAAATGTATTTATAAATTTATCGTACATAGATCTCATGGAAAAAACATTTTAATTACTGAGGTATTTAAATATTAGTTTAAACAAAATGATATTTTAAAACATTTCTAAACATATGAAAGCAAATGTGTGTCAATAGTTAATAGTCAAAATAAACAAAAATACGCTTTTTTTGGAGCTTCTGACGCAGCTCCGTAACGTACATTACATTTCCTAGCAACTGGTTACATATAATATTGGTGATCCTTGCGCTCAATTTGGAAACATTAAAAAACTAAATCAGAAATATTGAGGAAAAATGTACCATAGTGTAACATTTTACTGAAATTTCCCATTTCAGTTGCTTTGATAGTTAATGCATTTTGTTTATTTGATTATATTTAAATACATTTAAATTCTATTTTACAATAAACTTTCCAATATACACTGATAAAAGTATTTTCAAATTTAAATATTATGAATTAAATTTAAATAATTTTAATAGATATTTTTTTAATTAACAATTAATTAAAATTTTATAATTAATATATATATATATTATTAATACGCGTTTTTATTTTATTTTTAGCAATTAATCAATAAAAATTTTTTAATAAGATTAAAATATTTTTATAAACTAAATAAAATAACCATTTATTACATTTGAAAAACAACAACAATCTACATGCACAATTTATCAACTATTTAAAAACATTCAAAATACATGTAATCATAGCATTATACACATTAATTTTCGTATCCAATTATCTTATCAACAAAGTTTCATTATTATCAACGATTTCAAATATTTAACTTTTTAATAAAATTTTAAATTCAGACATGCCTATTTTATTGTATTCACTACTATTAGTCGATTCCTTTGATCGACAATGTTTCATATATATGAAAGATATTGTTCACATCCAGTTTATAAACAATATTTTTTCATTTTGAAAAGAAGCATTATTCTTTTCTAATTTTGCCATAAAATTGAAGCCATCGTTGCTGCTAAATAAAAACCCATAACAACTCTTTATATTTGTTGATACCATTCATTATTGAAAAGAAAATTAACTTTTGAAGTAATAAACTCAAGAAGTTGACGAAGTCTTTGCATCCAAAATAAGAAGTTCAGAAATGTTTTTATTTCGTAACAAATAACATAAATCAATAGTTTTCACCAATGGTACATCAGTAAACAGACTAGAAACATCTAGCAAAACCATTATCTCATTTACACTTTATCTATTTAACCTTGTAATATATGAAACCAATTCAAAACTATTTTGACATTCAAACTCTGATCGTATTCACATTTTTAAAAATTCATCTAAAAATACAGCCATTGTTATACTAGGCAGTACTAATCATAGATATAACTGCAATGGGCAAATAAATTTTGCCACCTCTTTATCAATGTTTTTTTTCTTAATTTAATCATTCAGCATGGTTTGAAATAAATATTAATCCTTAGGAGGAAACACATTTTTCATTCTTTCAAGAATTTTTAACTTTCGGAAACTGAGTAGCACTCAAATCAGCATTCAACTTTATACATTTTCTTTGTCAAACTTGCATACATTAATGTCTTTTTGGTCAAGTTTTTTTAAACCAAAAAATTCCTAATTTTCTCCTCCTTTTTTTCAACATGTTCCATTGTACTAGAACTCAACAAACTCCTCTTTAAGCAATTAATATTATTTAATTAAAATTAAAATGCGTATCAATAAAATAAGTTTTTAAAATAATAATATTTTGTCATATAATTATTAAATCTATAATACTTATAGCATTTCCAATCCTATTTGATAATGACCAGAAAATTGTCAAAATATATCGTAAAACGAATGTTGGAGTGGCACTTTTTTCTAATTTATATAATATATAAAAAATTAGATTTCCTTCTTGTAACTACTTTAAATTATTTTTAATTGTCCATTTTATTATTCAAACCAAAAGTATGAATTTATTAATTAATAATTTTATTAGATTACATAACAAATTAAATCATATAGATGTCAAAAGTAATTTCCGAATAAATTTATTGCTAAGTAAACTAATGAGGAAGTTTTATAAGTTTTTCGGTATTTTAGTATATAGCAAGATATCCGATAGTTATTTGTATAAGTAGATATAAGAAGATATTTAAAACAATAAGTCAACAAGACTGAGCTTCTCCTCATCGGATATTATTTGAAAGAATGTTTTAAGCTACTCTATTCCTAAATGATGGATTTGACGTAAAGAACCAATACGGTAGCCAGTCAAGAATGAAAATAATAATTTTTTTGAATTATTTCTTATGGCATTGAAAAAGACATGGTTTACAAGCGCAATTGTAATTCTATAGATTATATTAAGGGGTCTTAGAGAAGCTTGAGGCTTGCTAAATTTATTTAAAATTAAAAGTATTATAAAGCTCACTTGATTTAATAAAATTTATTTAAACCAAAAAACATTTGCAAAGATAAAATAATTTTTGAGTTTTGTATTGAAATATGTTTTTAGTCAATTTCACTTTATTATGTAATTAAATATCGAAATTTGAAATTTGGAATATTTCAGGATAAATTAAAGGAGGAACACTTTTTATGGTAAAAGATAAAATAATATGAATATAAAAGTGAATATACAAAATGAATAAAATTTATGCTTGTCACTAAAAAAGAAGGTTGGACTTAAAGAAAGTTATATATTCAAACAGAGAAAAAAACAATTATTTACCCATCTAGTAAAGAAATATTAGTTTTACTACCATCATTAATAATACATAGGGGAATATGATTCTGTAGTTCTTTGAAAATATTTCCAAGTTGATTTTGAACTGTAGTGACAAAGAGCACAATTACCTAAATGGTTTATCTTTTCTACAGATAATTTCTATTGAGTTTACGTTAAGGTCACAAAAATCTTAATTGAACTCAGAACTTTAGGACAGCCATGGCCAACCGGTGGCCCGCGAAGCGTTTTAATGTGGCTCGGACACAATTTTAAACATCAAATCAATAATTGTCTTTTTTAGAATTCATATTCGAATTAAGCATGTTTTTAATTTAAAAAATTGATTCTAAGTTTACTTGAATCGTAAAAACGAGTTATATTTATTTAAATGAATTTATTGTGGCCCATGATAGTACTTTCCCGAAAATTTGGCCCTTCGATTGATTTGGGTTGGCCACCACTGCTTTAGGACATTCTTTATATATAAAAATATCGAAAATAAATTAATTAATTAAAAGATATATGCCATTTTAAAACAAGGGGTCTGTATTTAAAAGTAAAGGCTGATGAAAATTAATTTTTTAAATTTTATTTCTTTGATAAAATACTTTTCGGTTTAGAAATGCAAATAATTGGAATTTAATTATAATAATAAAATAAAATAATATTTATTATTTAAATTCAAACATATTATAAAATTGATCTGGTCTGTAAAATAATTTTTTTTTGTTGACAAATTTCTGAAATTAAAAAGAAAAATTACAATAATTTCAGATTTTTGGAAAACTGTTTTCTCTTAGTTCATGAAGATTTTCTGTATAAATTATTTCTTTCATAACAAAATACTTTAATGACTTTTCTCTGCATGCATCTCAATCAGTCTAGATTTGCATTTTTCATTTTGTATTTGTTAATAAATTTATTATTTGAAGTAAAGTATATACAAATTGAGTCAATTTGATATTTTTAATTCTTATTCTAATTTGTTATCCAAAATGCTGAATAAAACACAAAAGTAATGATGAAAATTATTCCTAAGTGCTACTTGTGTGTTAATATTAAATATTTTTTTATAGTTGTTTCAAAAATTCATTTAAATAATGAAAATTAATTAAAATGTGATTATTTTTTAAAAAAATTATCATTTACCGATAATATAAATATTATGAAATTCTTTTCTTTTAATAATTGAATAATAAATGTTGATTTTATTCTTTGATGAGGGTGTCATATTTCCAGTTATAAATATTAATTTACTTTGTCCAGACCAACAGAAGATGATCCTCAACGCAGACTGCAGACTCGTGAGTTTAATGGATTATTTGAAAAGAAATTGCTTAGAAAATTACAAAATAACAGATGACAGTAAGTATTCTTTAAATTTTTATAATAATAATAATAAAATAATAATAATAATAATAATAATAATAATAATAATAATAATAATAATAATAATAATAATAATAATAATAAAATAATAATAATAATAATAATAATAATAATAATAATTATTATTATTATTTTTATTATTATTTTTATTTTTATTATTATAAATAATTAAGCAAACATGGCGACGAAATAATTATAAGAAATTGCCCTTCAAACAGTTTTCCTATCATTATCAGATAGAATAGAGAAACTATAGATATTATTGTTTTTATGAAATTTTATTAATTTATGCTATTTTAATAAAAATATTTATAAAATTATAATTTAAATAACTAATAATTTTTCAATTTTATATTATTATATTATTTTATATATATAATGATTTAACCCGCTGCTGGTCGCGCCTAAGCGAATATTTGCCTCTCATTTCTTTAAGTTTTTAAGTTGAAATATCGGAAATCTATTTACATTTTTTTATTCCTGTTTTATTTTAGTGTTGCATGAAATAAATAAATTCTTTATAAACTTTATTTACATAATGAAAGAAGAGAAATAAAATTATAAATATTTTAAAAGCTAAATATCAAATTTTACATATATAGTTAAAGTTTTAAAAATAACATAAAAACATATATATATAACAATTATTTTTGCTATGTGGACATAATGCCGATGAATGTTCTTAAAGATTCCAGCACGAATCAAATGAGCGTAAATAACATTCTCTCTCGATCCTTGGTATAACACACCTAACTGCGAAATATAACATTATAGGAACACACCAACTTACCTGTGTGTAGAAATTTAATGCTGCGAAATTTAACATTATTATTATAGGAATCTAAAAAGTGAGAGAAAATAATTAAGCATACAAACACAGCATACATAATGAAAAATACATACAAAATTAAGTAAAGTGTTTTTCATGTGAAATATACATTGATTAACATATAATTAACATATAAATATTTTCAAATTATTTAAAAAGTTATGTACAAAGTTATATAAAATCAAAATTCAAGTCCTAAAAATTACTTCAATTCAAAAACTTACCTTAAAACGATTTTTTGAAAAATTGAAAAAATGAAATTAAGTTAACATTGTCATATAATTGGTGACTCACCTCAGGTGGTGTGCACACCAACGTATATTATAGACAATGTTAACTTTCGCGGTTAGGTGTACACAAAACCAAATGTACATATAATTACTAGTAAGCCTGCAATATTGAAAAAACATAATTCTTGTAAAGTAGGGGAACCCGCAAGTTACTATGTTTCATACGAAAAAGGCATTTATAGGGTGAGAACTGTGCCACCGTGTGACCAACATCGAGTTAAATATTTATAGCATATTAGTTTTTCTACCGTACCTGACAATGGCAGGAAACTGTCGTAATATATTGTAAAATGAATGTTTTATAACAATAACAATAATAATAATAATAATAATAATAATAATAATTATTATTATTATTATTATTATTATTATTATTATTATTATTATTATTATTATTATTATTATTATTATTATTATTGTTATTATTATTATTATTGTTATTATAATTATATTTATAATAATAATAATAATAATAATAATAACATTTTGTAGAAACTCTATATAGCTTGCCAAATTAATAATGGAAGATTGTATTTGTATAAAATGTGATATTAGGTGAATGGAAATATGATCTCTGTTGATTAAATTATTTAAATATCTGGGATCAGAAATTTTGTTATTTATTAGTAATTTATTTTCATATTAAATGCATATATATTTTTTTATCAAAAATTAGGTAGCCTTTTTAATTTAATTAATTTTAGAAAATTCTGTTTAGTTATACCAAATAAAAATGATTTGGTTTTCTACTGTTGATTTCAGTTCATCCGAATCAGTGATTATGATTAGTTTCTCGTCATATTTGCATCAAATATATTTGAGATTTTGCAAAGATAAGATTTTTTTAGTTGAATATTTTTCATGAAAATGATAATTTATTTTCACTTTATTCAACTTATCAATTGAAGTTTTATTTAGTTTTGATTAATAAAATGAATTTTCAACTGCTGTTTTTTAAAGGTTTCATTAACTTTATTTTTATTTAAAAAATACTTTTAATGTTTATTGTCCAATGAGAAGTTTCGTTAAGAATATTCAATAACAGCGAAATAAACTCGAAACCAAAGCCATTTTCAACGAATGATTCTCAATTTCTTAATTTTTCTTTTTATTTCAGACAAAACAATTAATTTTATTTACAATATAATTAAAATCAGACATTTAATTTATTCATTCAGGATTGACCAAAACTCTAAAATATATACCACTGTTATTAAGAATATAAATGTATTTATTAATAATTTATAAATAAATAAAAACCGTAGCTACCCTAAAATAGGTAAAAAATACAAATTTTAGGAGTAATGAAGGATAATTATAAATAAAAATATAAACTATTAAATAAAAATTGTAATTTATTCATATAAATAAGATAACACTTTTCGTTAAAATATGATTTCCAAAATATTTCTTCATCATCAGGCAATAAACAACTTCAATAAAAAATTTATAGGTTTATTAGTAATTACATAATTTTATGGACGGAATCCAATAAAATTTATTAATCCTCAAAATACACGTAATCAATGTATTTAGATTGTTGAATTTTGGATTGAATATATAAATATTTATACTGTTTTATATCAATTTCTACAGATTTTTTAACTCGAAGTAATGATATTGGTGCCAATAATTTTAATTAATTCATCGAAACAAGTGACACATTCAGAAATAATTTTTAACTCAATTAAAATGTTCTTTATTAAAAATAATTATTATTTGATTTTAAATATTTTAAAATGTTATTAACAATTAATTTCAGTCGAATTGAGTTTGTTATTTGTATTTAAATATATATTTATTAACAAAAATTTAATAAATTACTAACTGATGAATGCAAAGCATTTATTTATTGAAAATCAAAGTAAAAATATGGAAAATAAAAAAATAGCGGATATTAAATCGATAAATTGATTTGTTTTACTTTCTTTTAGTGCTCTTTGATCTTGTGGATGTTAATGGAGGAATAAAGAATATCCGAAATATAACTGACCAAAGTGGGTTAGAGGAATTACATACGAGGGAAGAATTAGTAATTGTACAAGTAACAAGTGAGAGTTTTTGTTTGTTTTTATTCCATAATATATCAAATTAATATTTTATTTAAAAAGATATTATTTTATAGGAAGCAAATCCCTTATTTAAACTTTGTTTAAATGAGGCTTTTTAAATAGCGGTAATAATATATATATATATATATATATATATATATATATATATATATATATATATATATATATATATATATATATATATATATATATATATATATATATATATATATATATATATATATAAATATATATATATATATATATATATATATATATATATATATATATATATATATATATTTATTTATATATATATATTTATTTATTTATTTATTTATGAATCAGTAGCTATATCGATGTTTTTGGTATTCACGAATTTTTGGCACTGACGTTTTCACTGCCTTTTTACAATAAATTTAAAAGAATTTAAATCTATAAACATTTAACTACCCAAACCTCAAAAATGCAGAAAATCTTATACATAAACTATTTATCCATAACATCATTTAGTTGTGACAAAAGTTAACGAAAATTTGCGAGATGAAGAATTAAAAAAATTTAAAAATGAGAAAAAATTAAATTTTATTATTTGATTTTTTAAAAAGTTAAATGTGTTGCAATATTTGAAACCAAATCTTTTCAAAATAGTTTTACTGATTCTATTATCTTGTTTAGTTACTAATTTTAACTGATTTTAAAGAATGAGTTTATAAACATTTATTGTTATGTAAAAATAATATGAACTAAATTTATCCACTTTTGTATTCAACTTTTATTTATTGTAGACAATTCAGCTAATCCTTACGTCCCTCTTCTTGACAATGAAAGTCTTGTAACCACTACATTTTTGGGTGAGATATTTATTTTATGATTTCTTTTAATAACTGTAGTTTTAACTAAAACAAATTATTAGAGATTATATAATTTTACGTAATGATTATAAAATACTAATATATTAATTGTATAACTATGACATTCCAATTAACATTTTTGGCCAAATTTAGAGCATTTTTAAATGCTAAAGTGAATGACAGATAGGAACAACTTGCAAATATAAAGGATATTCTGTTAAAAGGAGTAAATAAAGATTAGTAGCTTTGTTTTTTTTAACAATATTTTTTATATTTACAACTGTTATTGTTATTATTGTTTCTTTAAAGATTAATTTATCTTATAGAACAACTTAAAAGAGCAGACAAAAGAAAAGCAGCTCAAAAAAAAGAATTAGTCAAAAAATCTCATTTGAAATCAAATCTTGAAGTTAAAGAAGAATCAAATCGTCGTAAGTTATCAACGCACAAAAGAAAGACCTAACGATTTGACATTAAATGTTAAAAATTATTCATTGTATTTTGGTATTTTTAAATAAATATTTAGAATTATATATATATATATATAAAGTAATAATATATATATATATATATATATATATATATTATTACTTTATTATTATTTTATTTATTTTTATAATTAATTTTTATTAAATAAATATAAATAAGGAAATACTTTGTACAAAATAAAATGTAAGTAAATATAAATACAATTGTTGTAATAGTAATTATAACTCTAAATACCTATTTAAATTCCCAGATTTTTTGGAAAATTAAAAGCAGAATTATAATTTGTATCAAAATTCTCTAACACGAAATACGACATGAGATGGTGGAAAACCAATTACGAATCCACATTTTTTTATGAAATGTTTTCTTAGAAATGATACATAGAGCCTAATTTTATCTAGATTTAATGAAATCTTCAATTGTAGATTTGAAATCGTTATATTAAAAATAGGTTCCGTTTCTCCAGATTTATAATATAGACTTTGTTACTTCAATTTAAACAAGAGTTTAAAAATAAATATTTCATTTTGACTTTTAAATAATTACTTTACATCAACTTTACTACTTTTTAAAATTATCAATCAAAATTTTTGTTCGATGTGTTTTTTCTTTTTCATATTCATTTATTTTCATTATCACATAAGATCGAAAATTAAATTTTAATTGTTAAAGGCAAACTCGAAAGCCTCGTTAACCCTTGATCTTATGTTATAATGAAAAGAAATGTAGTACCAATCAATAAATAAATTAAAATTTCGTTCACTCAGTTCATCTAATAGCACTCATGTCCTTCGTTTCCACTAAATTTATTGATTTTTCTATAATTAATATGTGACCAACCTAATCCACCTGTAATTTATGAGCTTTAGCTTTCAATAAAAATGTTCATTTATCTATCGCAGTTTAAAAAATCTGTATCATAAGCTTTCGCGATAAATAAAGGTTTGCGTTGGTAATATTTCCAAAATGGTCCGGTATCATCAACATTAAAGAATAGGTCAGAAAATAGTTGCTTTGTTTTACATAACTCTAGAATTCCTTTTCATCACATAGTTACTTTGGGATTTAAATCTCAAGAACCAATTCTTGCTTTCAAAAAATGTTACTGCAAATCCAATCGTTTTATAAGATAATCTAAAATCTATTTTGCTATTACAATTATAACACCTTGAGTCAACGGAATGTTTTTTTGATCTGCATTACCCACTCATAATGATGACAATTTTTCCATTTTAATTAATTCAATTTTATCTACATTTTTTATAATGGAAGTAACAGTCGATGGAAGATTTTTTGAAGATCTACAGATATTAGATCAGGTTTGTCAATAATCTTCCATTCTTTAAATTACCTGCAATTTTTGTTTTAATGGATATAGATTACTGTGTCTTATTATCGCAATGTTTAAATACCTGTGGCACACTTCTTTCATCTAACATAATGACCCTTCTTTATTCTTTTATACTTGAGCACCTAAACATTTATATATTTTTTAATATTAATTTATTAATTATGTATACACACCTAACAATATTAAACAAAAGAATTAATATATTTAATAAAAACTATTTGATTTAAAGAATTAATAAGATTGCATCTTGATAAATACGTTAACAATGAAACGAAAATCTGTCTAATTTGGGTATAATCTCATTCAGTTCAGGAAAGTCGAGAAATCACAAGGATTTTGAATTAAACGGTAAATCGAGGGTTACCTCTATGTATCTTGTGTAAGTGTGAAAATACATGAAAGTCATTTATTTTTATTTATTATTTTTCAATAAATTTTCATTTTTATATAACTTTTGCTAAGTAAACATGATTTATCATAAGTATTTTTCATATATTATTTCTAGTGAAATGAAATATTTTTAAATTGGCATTGTATTTATAATAAAATTGACTATGAATCAGTAAAGATATCGATGCTTTTTTATATTCACGATTTTCATATTCGGACTTTTTCAAGTGATTTTATGTTATTTATGATTATGTTATTCTGCTAATAATTTATAGTTATTCTTAACTTTTCGGTTTTAAAGTAATTCATAATAATTTGACATTTATTTTTTTATATCATTTTAGTTTCTTAATATTTCAATTTAATGTGTTTTTTAATGAAAAATATTAAAATATTTGAGGTATATATATATATAAAATGTAAAAACTAAAATTTTTAATTTCATTGTAAGTTTGATTGTAGTTTTTACTGTGTTGCTTGTATGTTTTTAATATTTTTTCTACTATATCTGTAGTGCCTCTGACTAGCACTTTTATCAATTTAATAATTGAACTAAAAATATTTTATTAAATTAATTAAATTAAAATAAAAAAATTAAAAACGATTGTTTAAATAATCTTTTACTTTTCACTATTTTCGAAAATCATCATCAAATTCAATTTAAAAAATCATCAAAAAAAACATGTCTAACGAAGTGACTAAAGTCGAACAAGTTGAAGAAGTTCCAGAAGTTGAAGAAACTGAACAAGTCGAATCAACTGAAAAAGTTGAAGAATCATTAAGTCGAGTCAAAATCAATGGATCAAATATGCCAGAAATACAGGAAACAAAAACCTTCGTCTTATTAACAATGATGTCTCTGATGATGGTCAAGATCTTCAACAATGTTAATTACAATAAATTCTTTGTTCAAATTAATCGTATGCCCTTACAATATCTACCTATCATTTAATAGAATATATAATTCCTAAAATGAAACTTTTCAACTAGCATGTTTTTGTTTATTTTATTCTAAAAATATTATTGATTTTTTATGTTATAATATAGAAAGTAGATGGGAAAATGGGATAATGTAAAATTTTCACTTATATCAATCATAATATTGTATTTTGATTTTAAACATTGGCGGTTAGAAAAAAGAATAGTTAAAACAAATAAATAGAAATAATTACCTCTTTCAAATAGTTTAAAATAATAAGAAATTTTATTTCATTTGTTGACATATTTACTTATTCAATAATTTCTTTTCATAATTAGGAAAAATTTCCATTACCATTTCTCTACTACATGAATAAGAGTTAAATTTGCAAAAGAAATTGTTTTTTAAATTAACTCTACAAATTAAATTAAAATATGAAATATATTTTCTAAATTTTTTTTATTATTTTTATTTTAAGACTCTGATGGTTTTTGAAAATTCTCGAAGGATTATTTTTCATGTTACTCTAATAAATGTAAAATGATGAAGTTTAAAGCATTATTTTGAACAAATATCTGATTTAGTTATTGAAACATAACTTCCTAAATATTACTTATTGTTTCATCCTTGAATTTCACACGTAATTCCAATCTACCACCTTCCTTGATTACATCGCATAACAAATGCTGCATATCACATTGAACTTATAGTTCATCAAATGTTTGACCTGTCAATAGGTCAATACAGGTAACGCAGTACTTCTACAACGCGGTTTCATTACAACGCGATTCCTAAAATTTTCCTACAACGCGGCATTTTTTAGGAACCTATCTACTGCATTGTAGGAGGGTTACCTGTATTTGCAAATACAACTTAAATAATGGTTTCAAGGATTCCTTAATCATTTCATATGTTTTCCACCGTTCTATATTTTATTTACAGCAACTACATAAAAAACAAACAAATCGATAGCATTTACATAAACATGTATTTTTCAAGTGACAAAATATTTATGCAAAATTTCTAAATATTATTTCACAAAATTCTGAGAAAAATTCTGGGTAAAATTCATTACACAATTAACATATTTGGTTGTCTTAGAAAATACTGACTAAACAAAAAATATTTGTTAAAGAAAATAAATATCCAAAATTTAATTCATAAGAATTACTTGAAATAAAAAATTTTTACACAAAATTAAATTTCAAAACAATAAAATCGCTTTTCATGTTTTAACTTTAAGCCAGCCATATTTTAAAATTTTTAATGGATATAATTAATTTTCACTATTTCATAATTTTAGCATTAATTCTCTGCATTTATATTTCTCAAACACTGTAAGAAATATAACACAATATTTAAAAATTTTAAATTAACAAAATGTTAATAATCAACAGAAAAATCATTATATAATAAAAATTAAAATATGGATTTTAGAAATTAAAAATATTTTGAAATTTGCATCAAAACTTTTATATTGTATAAGGCACATTTATATCCAATCAGAAAGCAGATTTATTAATTATCTTATTTGTGAAAAATAATCGGTACTTATGCACTTTAATCCGCCCATTAATTATTTAATTAAATATATTATTATTGTTGATTGGTTTTATTATATATATTCGGAGTTAAAGTGGGATTAAAGTGCATAAGTGCCAAATAATCATTAATCTTCGTAATAAAATCCTTAATAATAATAATAATAATAATAATAATAATAATAATAATAATAATAATAATAAATGTTAAACAATAATATAAGCCTTTTGCCGCAAAATATATATTCAATAATATAAAAGTAAAAATATTTTTGAAAAAAGGAAAAAAATGCAGCGCCGAAAATTCGTGAATATCAAAAACATCGATATATTTACTGATTCATAGTCAAGCTTTTTAATAAATACAATGCCAATGGAAAAGAAATTCATGGTGAAATTTGAAAAGTTCTTATAATACGATAATAATATTAATAATACAATAAAATGATAATTTAAGCCTTTTGCTGCAAATAATGTATTTAATGAAAGAATTTTCGACTATAAGATAGTCCTTGTCAATCTATCTTATAGTCGAAAATTCTTTCATTAAATACATTATTTGCAGCAAAAGGCTTAAATTATCATTTTATTGTTTTAAATAATAAATGCTGCTACTAAGCAATCATCATTTAATATTAATAATAATAATAAATAGTTAAATTATTAATAATTATTATTATGAAACTAATGATATTTAATATTTTATATTTGGACTATAATAATCATTGACAATTATATTTTGATTCTAAGCATTGAATTTTACACAAGTGTACTTAACCAACATTTCAATTAAGCCAAATAAAATATAAGTCACATTTTAATGAAGAAGCCAGTGGAATATATTTATATTTGAAGTGTGATTTTCTCTCCCACTTATTAATTGAAATTAAATTTTTTTAAAAGACGTTTCTGTAAATATTTTCCATATTTAGTGATATCTGTGCAAAATATGTTTTCTCTCGAAACCGATAAATTAAATAAAAATAAATTGCGAAAACTACTAATTAGAATGAAACCTTTTCCATTTATGTTTTTTGTGATCAGGTTTAATTAAATTTACAATTTCTTTTAACGTTATTAAAAACAGACAATTATTTATTTGATTTTTATTAAGTTTACAAACAATTAATTTGTTTTAATGTTTCATTTTCAGAGAAATCAAATGATTTTCAATTTGTTTTTAGCTAATTTATTTATTAGAAAAAGGTAATAATTTGGGAAATCATTGAATAATTATGAACTACCTTAAGCCTTAGCTCTTATATATTTATGTATTAAATTAGAAATATGCATTTTATCATACATTTTATGAAATTCCTTGAGGATTTTGTTTTCTTGTTTAAAAGCATTTTATTTGCACTGTAGTAGATGAATATCAGAGACCTGGCGCAAGATCGTATGAAGTTTCCCTCTAGTAAAGAATCTTTGTGGTTGAAGTTGAACATCAAAGTGGTCATGTTCACAAAAACTACGTCAAATCTTCAAACATTTTGCATTTTACATGTCGCAATGTTATTGTTGATTATGCATTCATGTTGAACTACTTTTGTTAATTATTCATATGAATTACTATAGTTTAATTAAAAGGTTTGAAATAAATATTCGGTAATTACTTTATTTTTATAAAAAATAGCAGCCCTAACCCTATTTTGAAAGCTTTTAATAGGTATAAAATGTAATTTCATTTCCATATGTTCAATTCATATCATCCTTGTGGCATTTGGCGGCAGAGAGGTCAGATTCTAGGTTTTGGACACAAAGTTTCTAGGTTTGTTTCCGATTACAAAGATAATTTTCTCTTTCCGAACCCAGAAAGCTTTAAACTAGTTTGTCATTAAAATTTGCATTGAATATCAATTTTTAAACTTTAAAAATTATTTCATATTTAATATTTAAAAACATTATATATATAAATGACTATTTTTCAGTTAATATGTAATGAAAAACACGCACAATTTCAATACTTTTCAATATATCATCAAACTGAAATTTTTAATAAAACTCGTTTATTTAATTTTAAATTTAAATACATTTTTATTTCTAAAATAATAATTACAATAATAATTAATAATAATACACTATTTACAGTAATCAGTAACAAATAAAATCTTTATTTATGTACATACAAACAAAATAATTACAGTGATTGATATTTTTATTGAAACAATCCAATTTTATCAAGTCTTTCAAATTTCAAAAATAAAATTTTAATATTATTTAAATAATTTAATTAAAATTAAATATTTATTATTACTTTATTAATGAATAATTTCTAAAACAAATTCTTATTACATCGAAATAATGAATTATATTTCGTAATGAAATTAATAATTTTTTGAATTCAAACCAATTAAAAGTAAGCAAAATAAAGACAAAAATGAAAATTTATTACTATACAAATAAGTAATATTTTCATTCTATCGATTTTTACAAAAAGCTATTCAAAGTTTTCTCAAATAATCATTTTTCTATTTTAATTAATAAATCTTTTTTTACCATTTTTTGATCCACTGAACGCTGAGCGATTTGTGGCTTTAAACCCCAATTGTATATTGAAATTTATTTTTGTTTCATTGCTTTTCAAGTGCTTCATTTATTGATTTTTCTGTTTTTTCAAGAGGTAAATTTTTAATTGATTCTTCTATAAAACTTCTCGAATGCCGATCGATAAATATTAAATTTATTGATTGTTTTTAATTAGTCTCACAAATGAAAGATAATTGTTAAAATATTGTATTTCAGATAACGATTTCATTTTTGATGATTAAAACAAAATGATATTTTTAATTAAATATTTTTAGTTTTCATAATTTCAAAAAAAATTAAAAAATAAGGGTAAATTTTTCATAAGTAAACTAAATAAGATAAAAAATATAACACCGACAATTAGATAAATAATTAAAAAAAAACATTTTATGTTTATATGTTTATGTTACAACCGGCTTTAAGTTTTGAACTCAAAGGTTACAATATTCTGATTCTACGTTCAAAATGGCATAGGATCTGTATTCTAACGAAATCTTACCTCTATTTGCTTATTACACAGTTAATTTAATTTAATTTAATTATTTTTTTGCAAATTTTTACTTATACTGCGCACTAAAATCTGATTTAATTATAGAAACAAAAAAATGAAAATTTTAAACGATTTAAAAAGTATACCTATTTCTTTACAGCATTCTTCTACTTGCTCATGATCGTAGCAAATTTCTTCAAACCTTTTAAATAATATATATGCTATTTGAATTTCTTCTTTATTTTCATTGTTTTCTTGAGCAAATTCTTGGAAAGCTGCTTTAACTTTAGTTAAAGATAAATTACCAAGTTTACATGAATTTACATCCATTTTGCTAATAAATTTTAAAAAAGCTTATTAAAATAGATGAAGAATAATCGAAAATGGGAGCGAAAATTAAAAGCAAATATCATATAAATTTATAAATTTTGTAAGTTTTTAAAATATAGTTAAATTTTTGAACTATTTATGAAAGAATAAAATTCTATAAATATAATTAAATATAAAATAAACTACTTAATATTTTGTTGTTATAAATTACTGTGCAATATTGATATATTATTTCTATTACTATTGTTATTATTATTTTTATTATTATTATTATTATTATTATTATTATTATTATTATTATTATTATTATTATTATTATTATTATTATTATTATTATTATTATTATTATTATTATTATTATTATTATTATTATTATTATTATTATTATTATTATTATTATTATTATTATTATTATTATTAATTTTATTATTTTATATTATAATTACATTATTTTTACAACTTAAAATAGAATATGAACGATGTTTCTATAATTATTTGTTAATGAAAAACCTTTTTGATTGCCAATAATTAGTTTCTCGTTGAGCATAATTCTAATATTCAGTAAGGTATTAAATACAAATAAACCTCCCAATTACTCTTTCATCCTAATTGCTGTAAAACCGATGTTTTCTCTTAATTATTCATCAAAAAGCTATTTTTATTTTAAGTTGTTTAAGTCAATTACGGAGATGTAAAATATATTTTCGAATTTGATTTTTCTAATCATTTTATTACATCTTTATGGGATCTAATTCTCTATTATTTCCGAACTGAGATGTCGATGATGAACAATCGCGTATGTGGATAAAATTTATGTTGGAAATTAGACGAATATTTCATTGTCTCTTTAATTTATTGAAAATAATAATATTAGCTGTCATTTCCTGGGCAAATCTTTGTTTTAATAGAGATTTAATTCATTAGTTACTTTAACGAAAAAATGAAATAAAATAAAATAAAATAATTGAACTGCGGAATGAAAAAAATTATATATAAATTAATATAATAATTAATAAATTAATAAATTTTTGAATTAAGTCTTTATTATTATTATTATTATTATTATTATTATTATTATTATTATTATTATTATTATTATTATTATTATTATTATTATTATTATTATTATTATTATTATTATTATTATTATTATTATTATTATTATTATTATTATTATTATTATTATTATTATTATTATTATTATTATTTTATTATTATTATTATTATTATTATTATTATTATTATTATTATTATTATTATTATTATTATTATTATTATTATTATTATTATTATTATTATTATTATTATTATTATTATTATTATTATTAATATTTTTATTATTATTATTAATAATAATATCCAGTGAATCATTTTTTCTACTAGTTATTTATAAAGATTTAACTTTTTTTTAATTTTACGTCAATCATTTGTGAAAATATTTTTAATTCTTTTGCAATTTATATATTCAACATATTGCTGCTTTTGATTCATGAAAATATTTGATTTTGTATAAAAAAATGACACGTTTTAGCTCATCAATGTTTCTGGGTTCAGTGTCCTCGAATATTATATTATGAAGTCATAAATCTGTGAAGTTTTGGCACTCAAAGGATCTCTTTTCCGGAGCAGCGTTTGTCAATTCTTCATTGAGGCTTGGTGCTTCTTTTGTTTAAAAATTTAAAAGGCTGTATCAATTAGAATTAAATGTCTAAAATTTATTTTAAAATTTGAAATTAAGTATTCAAATTTACCATTTTTGCTATAATGGAATTAAGTGCTTTTGAGTTTGATCGACAATTGTGCAATGAATCTGGCATTTAAGATTTGACACTTTCTAAAAACATTGATATCGGATAGGAAACTGTTTCTAATAAAATTGAGATAGAATTTTGTGAAATTCAGAGCTAGGGGAAAACATAACCGCTCCATGTAGTATTTCACAAATCTGGTATATGCTCTGAATATTATATAGTAAAAGCATGGTTATTTTTTTGTTTTTAACAAATTCATAGTAAATTTCTAATAACAAAACATAACTGGAATTTGGCATTTATATTTGGAAAATATTTAGCAAAAATCATTGTTTTATGTTTATTTTATCATTTCGATGTGTATTTAGGTAAGAAATCATGATTATTTTTAGGTTAAATTTATGTTAATTTGCTAATCAAAAATATTGTTAATAATGAAAGTTTTTTAGATAATGATATTTCTAATAAATGCCTAGACCATTTAGGTTTATATTTTTGGACACAAGAGAAAATATATACAATTGCAATACATTATACAGTGCTTTCAACTGCATAAACTAGAAAAAGGGAGTATAATTATTTTAAGCGATATTATTGATACAGATCACATACATACTCATTTACATGTAAACACAAACAATCTGGTATCAGTCATGAAACATCGAGATCATGGTGGCTTGGCTATATAATTTATTTATCATACATTATTATTGTTTAAATTCAAGATCACGAATAATAATTTTATTTTTGAATAATAACAATTTGTCAATTTCAATACCATAAGATAATGCCATCATTGAACAACCTAATGGTCACATCTCAGTTGATTGGGTAGAAAGCTGCTTAATATCCGCAATAGAACGACATATTATGTCACAAGGCATTTCATATCCATGTTTATATCTAAATCGAGCTGCTTCCATTTGTGCACGACATACTTGAGATCGATAATCAGGGATCATACCAGTCATAACACCTCCAGTACTTTCAGTAATATTAAACAATCTTGTAGCTGAACTCTTCTCAATCATTTTATCTGGAACCTTTCTTTGTGTAGCTACTACATCACAATTATTGCCTCGAATACCAACGGAAAGCAATCCACCAAATAAATTTGAGACTAGTTGGCCAAAAACACCATTGACGTTATCCGATTCAAAGGAACATTTATCCTGGATCATATTTTTTGAATCATAACTCTCTTCGTTAAAAGCAGCCATATTTGATCGGAAGTACATAAACCGAAAATCGATAAGAATCCAACAATTCGAGTTCAACTAAAAAAATACACACAATTATTATATCACTTTACAGTTAGTATTAAGAAATAACATCAAAAAATTACTAAATAATTGAAGGAAATTGGCAAAAAATACATGGCATTAAAAGATCTAATGATTAACCAATTTCTATGAAAATGTAAAGAAATAACTCAAAAATAACTTAAAACCAAAAATGAAAAAATATCGAGTAATGCTAGTATTTAAAATAAAATTTTCAAATATTTGTTTTTATTTACTGAATTAATTCAAATTTTAAAAAATCATTTTTGTCTAGTCATATCGAAAAGAACAAAAAATATTAATATATAAATGATATTTACAATTTGTTTTAATTTTGTTTAAATCGACAATAGTAGTATATTAATAGGACTATCGTCCATTGGATATTTGGCTTGAAAACCATTTTTCTGTAAATTTTTCTTGAAATTTTTTTAGACCCCTCCGCTTATAAATTCTTTTAGGGGTGGTTATTTTTTTATTTTTTTATGATTTTTAATTTTTAAAAATTAAAAGATTTTTTTGATTATTTTTTTTTTGATTAAATTTCAATCTAAAACTCATAATATAGTCAGAGGGTTTTTATTTTTGATTAAAAAGCCTAAAAATAAATTAACCTTTAAAAAGTCTCAATATTAATTTTCAATGAAAAAACATAATTATTTTACTTCAAATAAATAAACCTACAAATAAATTTTCAATGAAAATCATAATATTTCTCTCTAGAAACACTAAAAATATTTTTAATTGAAAAATTTAAGGTAATTTTTGAAAAATTTTAAATTTTAAATTAAAAAACTAAATATTTTTCATGATTAAAAATCAAAATAATTTTTCTGGAACAATAAGCATTAATAATAATGAGACTTATTTTTATTCAGTAAATTCTATAAATTTTATAAATTCATTATAGTTTCACAAATTTTTTTCTATTTTCTAGTGTCAATATTATTTTTTATAGATAAATATAGTTTCAAGATTTTTAGGGTGAATAAGTTTGTATGGACTGATTAAAAAATATGTGTAATCATTAAATTAAAGTAAAATAAAGTATTTATAATTAGGGTGATAATTTGAAATAAGTAGTAGAAGTACAATCGTCTGAGAAATTAAAGTAAATAAGTAAATACAAAAATGTGTGAAACTATAATGAATTTATAAAATTTATAGAATTTACTGAGACCAAAATAAGTCTCATTATTATTAATGTTTATTGATCCAGAAAAATTACTTTCATTTTTAATCACGAAAAATATTTAGTTTTTTCATTTAAAATTTAAAATTTTTTTAAAAATTACCTTAAATTTTTCAATTAAAAATAATTTTTAGTGTTTTTAAGGGAAAATATTATTATTTTTATTGAAAATTTATTTTATTGTTTTATTGAAGAAAAAACATTAAGCTTTTTGGAAATAACTCATTGTCTTTCCTATTTCTACTACATGACTCATTATATGACTCATTGTATTATCAAAATCTCATTCAACCATAACGCATCAAATGAATAATCATTTTGATAAGTCATGTTTGTTATTCAGCCAATGAGAGCGCTCTGTTCACATGTCCCCATTAATCTGCCAAAAAGTATTTCCGACATTGCTCTAGAATATAGATCAATCTTTTTTTTTATTTAATAAGAATTTTTAAAACAACCATTTTTAAGAAAAAACGGTTATATTCAAAATTTGACTTAGTATAAAAAATATTGAAAATACATTGAAATAAAGAATAAAAGAATTTATCAATTGAAACTGTCAGTTTTAAATATTTGATCTTTTCGTTAAACCTTCAATTGTACAAATCTCTATATAAAAATTACTGTTTAAAAATTAAAAGTGTTTTAAACAATTTAAGAAATAAAATAAATATATCTGGTATTATTTTATTATGGTGATCTTGAATGTTTATCACTGGACAACTAAAAGTAGTAGACCAAAAACTAATCCAAATAAAATGTGCTTTCTGAAAGGACAAATTAATCTATAGAGACTTGTAAATATATAAAAATACATAAAACCTTTTTTCCCCAAATTTTAAATAACTTTTAATAGACTTTTGGAATAAGTAAAAGGTTTATTATTTATTTTCATAGTATTTGTAGAAATATATATTTTTGATTTTATGAGGAATCCAGAAATAAATTATGAATCTTCATTATACCATCTGAATTGTATATTATGTTGAGCGCTGATTCTCGCTACTGAAATGTATAAACCATTTATTCGTCGAGCACAAATATTAAAAATTTTAATTTTAATTTCTAAATAATTTGTTTTAACATATTTAATTAATAATACAAAATTCTCAAAGTAATGTTGTTTAAATATCCTCAGATTTTTAAATTGCAGAACTTTTGAATCACTAACCGTTGTAAGTGTCGGCATAATATTTCTCATTATATTTCATATATATTAAATTCTTTAAATTTAAATTTATTTAATAAAAAAATTACTTGGTTAAATATTTAAACAAAGTTACCAATGCAAATAACTAATTATTTATTTTAAACAAGATTTACACAAGTTAAATAACAATTCACAAAATTCTGTTATTTGCTAATGTTTAGAATATATCTAATTGATTATTTGGGTGTAAATAAAATATATTTTGTCAATTTTCTTATAATAATAATAATAATAATAATAATAATAATAATAATAATAATAATAATAATAATAATAATAATAATAATAATAATAATAATAATAATAATAATAATAATAATAATAATAATAATAATAATAATAATAATAATAATAATAATAATAATAATAATAATAAAAATAAAAATAATAATAATAATAATAATAATAATAATAATAATAATAATAATAATAATAATAATAATAATAATAATAATAATAATCATTATTATTATTATTATTATTATTATATATTATTATTATTATTATTATTATTATTATTATTATTATTATTATTATTATTATTATTATTATTATTTTTATTATTATTATTGTTATCATTATTATTATCATTGTTATTTTTATATTTTTCTAAATGGGAAAGCAATAATAAATAATCGTATTTATTGTTTTGATGTAATTATATTTATCATAATAAATCTCAATTTAATAAATTAATTGTGACAAAAGTGACATAACCACTCATTGGTATGGATGATCGAATATGATTGATTACAACGTCGATTAAAAAGTAAATGATTTATTAATCAACTTTATGATCAGGCTCTCAGAATCCTCAATACGTCAATAATTTATTCATTAGATCATACATTTGTTTGTGCACTCAGGTTATATTGCCTATTTTTAATTGGCGAGTCCATCATCGCCATCACTAGTTTAATTGATCATATTTATAATTCACCACTTCTGCTGCTGGCGGTGAGGCTGGATCAGAATGCTGATGATCTGTGGACAATAATCAACACCCACATGAATCAGTGATCTCCCTGATGAGGCAAATCCTCAACAAAACGAAGAGAAAATGCCTTTGGCGAAATTTATTATGCCCTGACTTTCTCTTTTGGGTTTATTTCTCACACATTTTGTGACTAAAGGGATTCAATATTGTTTTTTGGTAAATTATTGATTTGTGAATTTTGAAAAAAATATATTTTCCCTCCAACATTAATCGTCTTACAAGTGGATTTTTATCTATCCCATCAATTAATTATTATCATTTTTTAAACAATATCTGCAGTTATTTTTAAAATCATGTTTCTCTCTTTAAATTAATCAATTATTCATTTTTAGATTTAACGATTATTTTTGAAATTTTTATTGTCATTATTGGTTTTAAGTTGTTTAAATGTGTTGGTGACTTTAGTTAGAAAAAAAATATTGGTCAGTATTTAGTCACTAATTAGCTTCTGATGATTCTAAGGTATTCTCTTAAATATAAATGTATATGTTTTAATTATTTATTTACTAATAAAGTTATTAAAAAAAAGTCAGTAAATCGGCATAATGAACTAAGTCCAATTTTGAATCATAGATTAGAATAAAGTACAGATAAAATTATTAAATAAATAAAAGTATTTGTGTTATTATTACTTTGGATAATATCTAATACCAATAGTAAAGAAAACATTTCAAATGATTAATGAAAAGTGAGATTAACATGAGATTAACACGTTGAATGCCACGCCATGTTTCATACTGCATTAATTTCTTCGATGTTAATAGTGAAGAATTTCTAAGTATTGACATTTGTTCTAATTATGTCTTTCTACTAATCTTGGCACATCGGTTACCATTAACCCCGTGGCATTCAACGCGTTCAAATGTTTACTTTATAAATTTTAATTTCAGATGTTACTGAATTTACTATTATTATTATTATTATTATTATTATTATTATTATTATTATTATTATTATTATTATTATTATTATTATTATTATTATTATTATTATTATTATTATTATTATTAATATTATTATTATTATTATTATTATACTCATTATTATTATTATTAATATTTACAAGAATGTCAATATTAGACAAATTATAAATAATATTAGGATATTTTCTTTACCTGTGACATATTTATTGTTAATAAATTTGAATTACATCTAATAATTATCATTTAAATATCAGTAAGTTTAAAATTTCGTTATTAATTTCTGAAAAGAAAATCAAAAAAGCATAACAAATCTTGAAATTTTGTGGTATAAATAAACAGATAAAATCTTATTAATTTGTGATTTTATAAATTGTATCTTTTTGCCAATGTTTATTAGGCGGATAAGTGTTTATCCCTATAAGCCGCGTGAACCGGCGCAGTGTGACGTTTCTAGTCTACTGCTGAAAATCGCCGGTTTTATTTATGATCGGAAATTTAAAAAATATATTCATTAATTTCTCATTTCATTCCCAAACCTAACATTCTCTCATTTTGATTATTAAAATGAAATTTGTTTCAATTTATTGCCAAGAAATAATTATTTCAATATAAACAAATTAAATCAGAAAGATCTTTTCCAAATTTCAAAAAATAAATTCCCAAATACGAATGTAATTACCTTAAAACAGAAACGAAACTATTAAACAGGCATGAAAAATAATAATTTAACCAACAACACAAAGCTTTTTCGTCAAGAGTATTAATAAAAACAAATAATTTGCTTCAAATAATTACCAAACCAGTATTTGGCGAAGAATCTGTGAGAGTTTAATTATACTTAAATTCGGTCCAATTAACATTTTATAAAATTGCGGAAAAGGAAATATCAATTTTTCAGTAGAATAAGGATATTTGTTTGCGATTTGTTTGCGATTTGTTTGTCAATTATAATAGGTTAGGGAGTTTCAGAGATTTACAGCTGTCTTTCATTTTGTAATATTTCCTTGATTTCTCATAAAATTATAAATATTGGCGGACTACTTGGATGGCTATTTTGATAATAAATTCCATATAATCGTCTCATTTCTAATAATTTTCCAACCGATTTGGCTCGAAGAATTCTTATTTAGCCTCAATCGAAATTATTTTTTTGTTAATTTAATAATTTGAATAATTTAATTTTATTAAAACTTTTATTTTGAAATGTTTTAAATGTATTATTTAATGAAAAATTGATTTTATTAATACAATGTAATCCAGAAACATTTAATTTATTTTCATTACAACTATAGATCAAATTGTGTTATAGAGAAAAAATATTTATATTTACTTGTAATTTTAATTCTAGGCCATATTTTTTAATAAAATAAATAATTCTTGTATAAATTAGTGTTTAATTTTTTTTGCTTAATATTGGATGGCAAATAATTGAATTGTCTTTCTAGAATTTGGTATCAGGACATCTCCCCCCGGATTTTCCCCCAATCAAATAGGACATTTTCCTTCCTTATCTTTATACTAAATTTATAATACTTCTTTGCAAATAATAATAATAATAATAATAATAATAATAATAATAATAATAATAATAATAATAATAATAATAATAATAATAATAATAATAATAATAATAATAATAATAAACGATAAGTAAACGATAATTGGGGCGGGGGAATGACTGGGGGAATAGTCAGGGAGGGGAGATACCCGGGGTTAGATTTCGTAGACTCCTAGAATTTGTATATGTATATGTAGTTTTTTTGTGGAGTAGTAATATTGTAGTAATATAGTAATATAATTTTATCGGTTACCAGGTAATGCTAAAGTATATGATACAAAGTTTAATGGAATCCTCCGTCGAAGGACCTTCGATGAAAAAGATATCAAAATCATAGAATATTTTTCATGCATCAAAATGCAAAATAAATTATTACGTCATATGCATTCTGTAATTAATAAGCAAGTCTTATTAAAGTACAGTTAAAGACATATGCGACTATATATTTCGTGATATAAATGAATGTCAATATAGTGAATATATTCGTCATATTAAGATTTATCCAAAAAGCTTATGGTCATGATATAAGACGTTATTAATTAAGTAATTAATTTAATCAAAAATTCTTTATTTGGTTAGGTTTTGTTAACCTTAAATCTATTTTCTTTAAACCTGTTATTTATTTTCATTATGACTATAGATCAAATAATTACGCTTGATAAAGGTAGTGCTGGAAATGTTAGTTGTATAATCAAATAAAAATTTTTGATCTGTAATCAAAATCAAAATAAACGAAATGAATTAAAAATGTATATTACAACAATTCATCGACAACTTTCAACCCCACTAATTTCATACTGAATTCAAACAAATTTCTTTGAAGTTTCCACTGATAATTTACTATCAGTACTTGTTGTTATTAATTATATTTTATAACAATTTAGGCTTCAAATAATAATTTCTAAAATTGAAAATCAGTTATCAGTAATTCACATTATTTGAACATGTTTATATATTCCATGAAATGAAAATTAATTGTTATCAAAACAATTGTGATGAATATTTAAACAAATAATACATTCGAATGAATTAATTTTCACTAAATGTTTTGCTAGCAACGTTGACAGAGATGAGGGGGGAAATTTTCTAATGAAATTTCATCTGAAAACCAAAAAAACAGAAAAAATAGTTGAAGCAATCGACATTATGTAAATATTAATTAATATATTCACATAATTTTTTAATTGAAATTTTTCGAAAAATATTTTAAACAATTCACAAGACGGTGATGATTGTAGGGATTATTGTACATTAATATTTTATTCAGATGATTTTAATTATTTAATATATATATATATATATATATATATATATATATATATATATATATATATATATATATATATATATATATATATATATATATATATATATATATATATATATATATATTGTCTGTTTATATGGAAATTCAATTTATATACTTAAAATATTGAGAAAAATAATATGTACAATATTAAAAATAATTCATTTTTACAGTCAAAAACTTTTAATTTAAATTGAAAAATACACAATTTTACTTGACTCAGAGTAATTTAATAATTTTTTATTCAGGGTGAAATAAATTATTTTTACTGACAAAAGGTTATGTTATTTTAGTATTGGAATCTTTTGACTCCAGATACATCCTTTTGGGGCTGTAATGAACTGGGCTATCATAAGTTCTTGTGACGCCCGTGAACAAATTGAATATTGACACCATCCATTTTCTAATTTTTTATTAAGAAAATTTTTTTTCAATTCTTCATTATTTTTTTTTATCAAAGAATATTTCCAAAATTTTTTTCGGGTTTTTAAATTTTTGCAAAAAACTTACTATATTTTTATATTCGTATTATTGAATTCAAGACTTTTATTGAAATTATGACAATTTTCATATCATTAAAGATCATTTTATTTGATTGTTATACTAATTTTTGTTGTACTTACATCTTTATGTGTTACTTATAATTGTAAATAGTATATTATAACTAATTATATTTATAACATAATAACATAAAATATTTAAAACAGATTTTTTTAGCTTATCTGTTTGTATTGGGGTAGGGTATTTCGGTTGATGAATTATTAGAAAATATATTTGTTGCATTAAAACAAAACGGAGTAGTTTTAATTTTAGCTCAATACATCCTATAGTTAAATTTAATATATTGTCTTATCTTGAATGTCTTTTTTATATTTTCAATAGCGTAAAAATAATACAATAACCAATTGCAATATTTTTTGCGGCATTCAGTGTATAGGCATCATTTAATATAAAAATTAAAAATAAAATGGCGAATTAATTATTGAAAAATTAAATGAGAATGGCATTATTCATAGTCATTTGAGAGATCGTTAAATTTGTTTCCGGGCTTACTGTCGGTTCCAACTGATTCATATTTAAAAAGGAAATAAAATTTCTTTTAAAATCCTATAATTTTTGAAAGTAAAATCACCGACAACAATCAATTTGTTTTATCTGAAGTAATAAATCTAACTACATTTAATAAACAAAGTGGATTTAATGTTTTTAAATGTTTTTGACTAGATTCAAAAAAATATTGCTTTTAGTTCTATTTTTTATCATATTTCTCGAATTGAAAACAACAAATGATTAAGTTTAGATTGACGTTAAAATTCGTAAATATTATAACAATAATAGTAATATCAAAAATAATAATAATAATTATTATTAAAATTATAAATAAAAATATTTTAAAAGTATTAAAAATAAGTTAAAACTTTTCACAACTTTCAGTAACTTTCTTAATTTAGAAAAATCCATAGGATCGAGTTACAATGCAAATTGTTCTTATTTCAAAGAATGTTTCCAAAATTTTACATCATCGACTTACTTTCGTTTCATTGGTGAAAGGTTCTGAATAATTTTAACATTAATTTCTATTTTAATAATTTCTTGCTTTGTTTCAATTGACGGAACTACAAGTAAAAAATTTAAAGGATTGTAAAAAATTTTGTCAAGGGGTTCGAATAATTTAGGTTTTACCTTAATGACAAAAGATATTCATAAAGTTATAAAAAGAAAATTTGTATATTTGATTTAAAACTTTATCAAAAATAAATTGCTATTATTTAAATCGTGCAGAAAAGAATTATATATATATTTCTTAAAAGTTAATTATTTAAATTTTCCATCTCCTTACCAAAATTTCTTAAATAGAATTAATCTAACATTAGACAAGATTAGATTTAATTGCATTTATACAAATATTCTAGCAAATGATAAATCAAATAGAATAATTACCAAATTAGATGATTAAAATGATAAATAAATTATCTATTTATTTATTATTTTGTGCTATAATTCAAATTTTAATAACTAAAAGATATTTGATTAACTTTTATAGGATGACAACTAGTTACAAAGTTACAATTTTTAATATTTGCAAATTAAAACAAAAATGATAATTAATTATTTTTTTGTTATTAACTAATTAATATTTTAATAATAACCATTTATCATTTCCAAGCTTGATTATCATGTTGATTAAAATTATTTACTTATATGTTCTCATCATTTGATAGATGTAATATTTAAGAAGGTTTTCTATATATCGAAACGATTGATTATTAATATTGGTAGTTTTATATTAAGAAATGATATTAGTCGGCACCTTGCTACCAGATTTTGTATGTTCTTATATCAACGAAGTCAATAATATTTCCCAAAGTAATAATAATATTTATGACATTATAAAATATTTAGTTAGATAAAATAGATTTAAAACTTGAAAAAGAATGTTAATAATTATAATAATAAAAATAATAATAATAATAATAATAATAATAATAATAATAATAATAATAATAATAATAATAATAATAATAATAATAATAATAATAATAATAATAATAGTAATAATAATAATAATAATAATAATAATAATAATAATAATAATAATAATAATAATAATGATAACAATAATAATAATAATAATAATAATAATAATAATAATAATAATAATAGTGTTATAAAAAATAATTGATAAATATTTATTCTTACTTATTCTTTTTCAGTGAAATAAATAATTCTTTCTCATTTTCATCTTTTTCTTCCTAATGAAAGTCGATTACCTGATTTACATCTTTTTATATTTTAAATATCATTATAAATAATATATTTTAGTATAAACAATATCTAAAAAGGTTACTTTTGACAAATTTCTTTAAACAGTCCTCTTAACCACCAACTACAAATACATTTTAATTAAAAGTCATCTGAGTTTCCGTTACTTTTTTCCCAAATTGCCATTGATCATAATTTCATGATAATAACCCTTACAAATTATATTTGTTTATTTTCATCCATGTTTACGCAGCGAGTTTTATCCAATTAAATAATTACCTAATATCTCATGATTTCCTCAAATTTGTGCATTTTTTAATAACATCATTCTTCTGTTTGTGAAAATTTTTTTATTAATTTTCTCTGTTTTTCATATCTAATAATGCATTTTTCTTTAAGTTGTATCATTAAACTTCTCTTTCACATTGTTTTACCTTTAATTCATTTGGGATTCCATTCAATTTTATTTTAAAATAATTTAATTTTTACAACCCCAACATAATTCATGATTCATATAAATCTCATTTAAATGCTATTTTTACTTACTATTTAAAATCAAACACTTAATAATTTATTTATTTATCAATTTTTTTCCAAACTAAACGGTGACCCAATTGGTAAACTATCTCACAACGTTGGCATAAATTATGAAATTTTTGTTATAAAATTTCTTTTTTAATTTAAATAGTATATTTTCATTTGCAGTTGTCATAAAGACAGTCTAAATATAAATAAATTGTCTACAATATATAATTAATTAAATTTATCGTGTATAAAAAACTGATAACTTTGACATTGTCACAAAAAATCAAAACATCTGGGACGATTTAATATCTCATAGGGATTCTTTAATTATGTAATTGGATCATAATTTTAATAATGGGGCTCAATAAATAATAATAGTTATTTTAAAATGATTTTAAAAAGAAGATCAATCAAACAAAATAGATAAAAATCCTTGACAAAAGGATAAATGTTAATAATAATAATCATTTCAGTTATATTTCAGATTTTTAGAAGTTATGGAAATGTTACAATCGAAAATCTGATATTAACAAAGTTTTCAATACATTTTTATATTAATTAACACTAGATTTACGAACTGAGCTAATTTGACTCATTTAAAATTCTATTGCTACATATATATAATACTGATTTATTATTTTTTGAATACATATGTTGGTTTTTAGATACGACATGAAATATAGGTAAATATTAATTACTCTCCTCTACCGACTCCCTCATTTCGCATATCGAATTAGGTATACCTATTTTTACGGCTATTTTTACCCGCAAACCTTGCGTTGAATTTTAAAATACGCTGCTAGTGAGAATCATGATTAATTTTATTGAGAATTACTTGAAAACACTTTATTTAACTTTAAAATATTGTGCAATAATTAGAAACAGTGCGATCATTCTGCCATGTTGAAATAGTTTGAATATCTTTCAGGCACTCTGCTCTATTTCTTTTTAAATACTTTTAATCATATATAGAACTCAATTACTAAATTAACTAAAATTAAATGTGCAATATTTAAAATTTTATTCCAATATTTAACCGAAGTATAAATCCACTAGGCAAAATAAAAAAATCCGTACTACACACGATTCACAGTTTTTCTTTAATTTTATTTTGAATTTATTTGGTTTTTTATCCAGAAGAATTTCAGAATTTTTTTTTCCAGTTCCTTGTATTTTTAGTTTTCAGATTTTGGAGTTCGCAATAGGAAAGTTTGAAAACCGCTATATTAATGTGCTCCTAAGTTTTATAGATATTTTGTCTATATTATATAATTAATAAAAAAATGTTTTAAAATATCTCAATGTGCCTCCAAATTTATAAATGCTCAGAAGTTTTATGCGAGAGGGAAGGGTTGAGAAGTACTGGTATAAAGCAATGAATAAAAAGAAAAATAACAAATTACTATTTATTTAATATTTCATAAAAATCGAAAAATCATTCAGTGTAAAATGAAACGTTTATTCTGTGCCAAGCATTTGCTAACAATCCTCGAACATTCCAAGTACCTTTGAACGATTCTGGTTGAGTGTTTTGAGAGGAATCGACAGCCTTACATAAAATCTCCATGTTCTCACAGTCATCTAAAATTAAAATTAGAATAATTGATACACTGAAATAAACATGGCAATGATTTAATTAACGTTATATTTCGATAGTTTTACTGTCATTACCAACTGGGATAGAAAAAAACTATTGAAAATATAAATTTAATAAAAAATTAGAAAAAAAATTATTATTATTATTTTAAAACATTTTTTAATATTTAAAATTATTTTAAAATAATAATAATAATATAAATAATTTTTTGTGATTTGTCTATTACATTTATAATATCTATAGTTTCTTTCTAACCTACCTGATAATGATAATAAAACTGTTGAAATATATCGTAAAACGTATGCTTGAGTCGCGCTTTCAAATAATTGATATATTAGTTGTGACATTAAAACATTTTCAGCCAAATAATATTATAAATTTATTTAAAAAATCGTGTTAATTGGGACAAATTAATTAATTTTATTTATAATTTTGTTCTTAAATAATAATTAATAAGTAGATTATTATATAAAAGTTCAGTTTCAGAATTTACTTGGTCGCGGTGTGAATAAAGGGGATTTGAATTTGACAGAACGTGTAAGTATATAAAATGTCTGATTTTTATCTACCATACTGCAATTAAGGGAAGAAATAATTATTTCACTCCAAGATATATCATGCATCTCAGATAAGCTTGAAGCTTCACCTTTAAGTTCACAGCAACAATCATAATACTATTAACACTTTATTTATTGAAGTTAACCAACCCATTCGAGGTTATGAAAAATTATGTAGATGAAAAATAAGACAAATATGTGTATGGCTGAAAACACTTTTGATGCAATTTAACAATTTTTATGTATTTTTATTATTATTATATTTCATCATATTCAAATGAAGATTTTTGTTAATTATTTCAGAGTTCGTTAATGTAGCAATAATTTCATGAGTTTCTCATACGCCTGGTTTGTAAAATGTCAAATGTTTTTTTAATTTCTATTTGTAATATAATTACGATAACAGGCCAAATTTATTATGAATAAATATAATAGTAATTTTAATATAAAATGTAATATATAACTTAAGCATAGCTTAAGTCAGTTAAATATTTGTGCTTCGTTTTAATTAACAAGAGGTATGGTGAATTTAATAAAATAATATATATTTTAATAATATGTAATTAGTAATAGAAGAAGTTAAATCACAAATGGACAAGAATCATATCTTTTATGTTTTTTATTTGTTTTATTTTAAAATTATAATACTAATAAATAAAAATACTTTTAACATATTGTTATTTTTATTGCGCAGCTTTGTTAAGTCCCCCTTAAAATCAAATATTGTTAATAAAATAGAAAAATATTCTGTGCTTGTATTTTATAAAATATAAATTAACATTTCTTTTATTAGATTAAATTTTGGAATTTTTCTAGAGTTTATTGGTATATTACTTTTCTAATAGTACATTATTTTTTTTAATGAAAAAAAGTTAAATTGTAAATTATTTATATTGAAAAAACAATCAATATGTCACAAATTTAAATTATGAAATAACTGATCAATTTTAAAAGAAGTTGGATATTAATGATAAATAACTTATTAAATAAATAGTTATTTTATATACTTGCCTAATTTTTAAACAAATATTTCATTTCAAAATAGTTGTTTCCCTCAAAGAACATTCACGATTCCAAATTTAAAAAATATTATAAAAATAGAAAAAACAGAATTATTATAGATTAATAATAAAGAAAGTTTTATATAACACGAATGTTAACTAAAAAATAAAACGTTGACTACTGTAACTTCATTAAATATTTAAACTCAAGCGAATGATAGTTTTCATTTGTTTTAATTCATAGCTCCATAGGAATATATTTGGTAGGAATCTCGATAATCTAATCCACTGATATCACGTATTGTAGAAATTAATTAACTAACAATCGATGAAGAAAGAAAACGGTGCAATTCCATTGGTCGATAATCATTATTTGTATTATTAATTAATTGGATAAAACAAATATCAATTTGAACAATCTATATTTAATCAATGTCAAATAACGAAACTGTTTGCCACTAAACTCGGTCTGATGATGCACGTAATATGATTAATAATAAAAAAAAAAATAAATAATAATAATAATAATAATAATAATAATAATAATAATAATAATAATAATAATAATAATAATAATAATAATAATAATAATAATAAAGTGATAATATAAGAATTTTGCTGTGAATAATCAAGGAGATTGACAAGGACTATCTTATAGTCGAAAATATTTTTCATTAAATACATTATTCGCAGCAAAAGGCTTATATTATCACTTTATTGTTTTTAATAATAAATGCTGCTACCAAGAAATCATCACTTAGTAATAATAATAATAATAATAATTTTTTTTAATAGTAACACATTGTATATGATAAATGTTATCTTGAAATATTTGTTTTATTATTTTATTAGCAGACCCATTTTTTACAAATAATGAAGGAAATAAAAATTTCTATAGTAAATTAAATAAAAGATTTACTATATGAAAAAAATGGGTTATTGAAAAAAGAAATGAGTGGATCTAAATTGCATAAAGCTATATCAAATAACAAGATTATGTTTTGGAACTATAAAAAATTGCTAAACAATTCTTTTGAATATGAAATATCCGTTATCTTTTATAGTGTAATTTTTTAATTGTTTTTATTTGTTTGAGAGTTCGCTCTGTTTGAGTTGTACAAGATTTATCCTTACATATTATTCTTTGATACATTTGAACGCGCATTTTAACAATAACATATTACATCAGTATTTATCAACCTAAGGTCTATTGCTAAATGTAGATTGTAGTTTTTTTAAAACAAAAAAATTTATTTTTAATAAAAAATAATAATAATAATAAAAAAAACCAATAAAATATTTTGCAGTCCGCGATGAGTTTTTGGTTAAGAAACGCTGTATTAGATAACAAAATAAATAACAAATTTAAGCTTTTGGTACAAATTTTCAATTACAGCAGTGATTCCCAAATGGGGTTCTGCAAGATTTCGAGCTTTGACACTAGATATTATCAGAAATTTTAGTAATTTATTAAAAATAAGAGAATTAACAAAAAATAGAGACACTTTCGGTAAATTTAAACTTTTATATTTAATAGATTTTAATATAAAGTTTTGATATTAGATTTTCGATATTCGTATTTTTATCATTTTATCATTTTGTACAACAGTGTTTCAAAGTTTGAAAAAAGTGTATAAATTCTAAGTTTTAACTACTATTTTAACTTCCTATTTGTGTGAGCTAGGATTCTCAACACTCACTGAAATCAAGTCCAAGAAGCGAGATTACTGATGGTTGACCAAGAAATGAGAGTCTGCCTGTCAACGATTGAACCAAGATTTGAAAAAATTTGCTGTGAAAGTCAATCTCATGTTGATTTCATATAGTTATAATATTTTGAAATTTAAAATTATGGAATTCAAGATTTGTTTTCTACGTCTCGTTAAATTCAGATGTTCATTTGTTTCAAAAAAATGAGATTAAATATATAAAATTATAATAATCCTACAAAGATGCTATATTTAAAATATTTAAAACAAATCATTTCATTTAAACCAAGAAATTTTATTTTTTTTTAAATAGGGTGGATTGAGAATTACTGGGAGTGGTTTTCTGAAATAGTACGCCTATTTTAAGGAACTCAATTAAGAATTTATTTTATCTTCATTTAGCAAAATATCAATGTCTATTTAACAGAAAGTTTTGACACTAACTTTAGTAAGTGTTAAATAGTGTTAAATAGAAAAACATTGATATATTGACAATAATTAATTGAAAATATATGAAACTCTAAAATATAGAGTAAATGTGAGCAAAGAGATAGATGATTTTAAGTATTATAATAGTTGAAAATTTATGTTAATTTATACATAAATCATAGCATTCAAACTATTGCGGCATGGGATAAATGTTTCAACCATCTATCGCAAATTCAATTCTGAATCTTTTAAAATATAGAAATATTTGGGAATACTGTAAAAGGTTAAAGTATATCGGTCTACAATTTTAACCATTTTAGAAATGGCTTTCATGTAAGATGTTTAATTTTAAGTAAATTTTAAGGCTTAAATTTTGATTCATATAGATATGAGATCATTATTCAAGTTCTTAAATATTACTTTTAGTCAACATTTGTATTATAAATTATTTTTAATTAATTTTCATGTTTTTATGGAATTTTATGGAATTTATTTTATGGAATTATTTTGATATGTAAGTCAAATATATTTTTAATTATAATTAAATAATTAAATCAATCGCCAAAAATTTATTTTCTAAAACATTTTTAAAACAAATATTGTAATTCTAATGAATATTTAACTTAATTTTAACTAAAAAATATTTCTTATGATGATATCTCATCATTTTCATGACAATTTAACGTAGCTTCTTTAAAAAATACATTTAAGAACATTTTCAGCGATCTTTTTTTATCAAAATTGTCTAAAATAAAGTTAATATAGAAACGTATCTCAGCGACGCATTTCTATATATCGAAAGTTTGCATGTTTTTTAGAATGTGTTGCGTATTTAATTTGTGCAGTATTTAATTTTTCTACCACTTTTTAGATTTCGATAGTGTAAGGTTTATCTCATTGCACTATCAATGAGAACATCAGCATGATAAATTAAAATCAAAGTATGTATGTTTCTATAACGTAAGATTATTGATTTTTTCTTATATTATAGGAAACATATCTGAGTATATACCTGAGTATATATCTGAGTATATATATATATATATATATATATATATATATATATATATATATATATATGTGTGTGTGTTATTGAACAAAACAAATGTAAAATTAACCTGAAAATTAATAGATTATTTAATAAAAAATATAACAATACAATCGGTTCTAATAAATTTCCTGATAAAATCAACAACATTTACCAACATTTACCTACGAGATTCCACGAAAATAGTGAAAAGCTTTTATTGAGTGGAATTAATGTTAAAATTTGAATGCAAATCTGATGAATTTTACACTGAAATGTATAATTTATGTGTATATTTTACATTAAAAAATAAAAATTGTACAAAAATTTCATAGTATTGTATAATATCTATAATTGTAAAATAAAAAACAAAGTATGTAGGAAAATAGTAAATTATCTATTATAAGATAAATTTCGAGATAATTTTTATTAAAAAAGCTTTTTCAGTAAATTATAATAAAGATTGTAATAATTATATTTTTATAAGAAAATCGGAAGTGAGAAAAGTAAGATACGTATGATAATTAAAAAATAGCTTTTATATTATATATCGCTTGCTTAATAATTAATGTAACATGTAAGATCAATAATTAAAAATAGATAATATTAATAATGAAATACATATGAAAGCCTCTTGATGTGCAAATAATAGTTCGATAAAAATTTTACAATAAGTAAATCTAAATAAAATAATTGCCAGTAGATAAGAAAATATTTACCCCAATGTAGCGCTTCTAATGTTATATTATTATAAAATCTATAAAATAATTAAATTTTTGATATTAAAATTAATTGAATATATATATATATATATATATATATATATATATATATATATATATATATATATATATATATATATATATATATATATATATATATATATATATATATATATATATATATATATATATATATATATATATATATATATATATATATATATATATATATATATATATATATATATATATATATATATATATATATATATATATATATATATATAAATAACTGAAAATGTTAATCAAAGAATAATAAAAAGAAAATCCATAATATAATAAATGTTGCATTAAAATAATCAAGTGTGTTATTGTAATTATGTAAAAACACAGGAAATATCATTACCCCCGACTGGTATTTCTGATTCCCACAATACCCAAGCCCATTGTTTCCTGTGGATGTGACTGCTTGTGGGAACATCTTTCGAATGAGTGATAGTTGCTGGAATCCAGGTTGTGCCTCCGTCTATAGACAGCTCTACACGAATAATTCCGCGGCCTGCACCACTCCAGGCATAACTAAATTAAATCATAACGAATGAATAAGATGGATATTTTACATGAAAAATTATTTATAAAATATTGATCATCTATTTTATATTGTAATCTGTAAATAACTTAATGAATTTATGGTATTGATAAAATATGCAAAAATTCTTTCATTTCCGTGTTATTGTTTTTCCACAACAAAATAATATAGTAATAATAAATAAAGAAAATATCATAGATAATCTTAACTAAGTAAAATTAAATACAATTTTCTTTTTTAACAATAATCATAAATAATTTTCTTTGTTTAAAATACCTAGGAGTTATTTTAATTTGCTAATGATTTAATTAATAATAATTAATAATAAAAACAATTAATATTTTTTATTTGGATTATTATAAGAACTTTTTTCAAATTTCACCACTGATTTTTTTTCAATTGACATTGTATTAACACGTTGACGGACACTTGCGTCCATAAACGTCAATGCCAAGTTCACAATGTAACATGACTGCAATAGACGTCAAAAATGAAAAGGTCATTTTCAGAAAATGCTGATATAACTGTTTAAATTTACCAACATAGGACTAGAAGCATTGTGTCACATCTGCAACAGTTTATTTTAGGTTAGGTTTAAACTAAGTTTATTTAAACATAAATAGTACAGGTATGGTTCTAACATCTCTAAAAAGTTCAAAACATGGAGTGCCAATTTTTTAACTTTATTCGTTCCGAGTGTTCGTCAACGTGTTAAAAAAGTTTGGCTATGAACCAGTAAAGATATCAAAAAAACATCGATATATTTACTGATTCATAATCAAGCTTTTTTAATAAATAATGTTAATTGGATTATCTATTTATTATCAGTTGAATAATATAATTTGATTTATATATATATAACTTCTTTTGATGTTCACCTCTGATTTCTTTTCAATTGGCATTATACAGTAATAAATTGTTAATTCGGAAACCTAATAATTCGAACATTTTACATCTTTTATAAAAAATAATGAACTATATATTTGCATTTACCTAATACATTAAAACTTTTGGTTTAATTAAGTGATGATGTAATATTTTTATAGTCTGAGAAAGAAGTAATGATGCAATAGTTTCCATATTAAAGTTTTAAAACTTTTAAGCAATTTATTCATTTTTAAACTCAATTAACTTCACTTTGCATTTGAATGTTTCTATGAACCACGCATATCTTGATCACACATATTGAAATTTTAATTTTGAGAATATGTAAGAGTGAGATATAGATTGTTTTAAAAACTGTTTTAAAGGTTAGTTTTTTACTAATAACATTTCAAAATCAAAATTGAAATATTATTTAAACAAAATAAATTCACAAATATTAAATTATATTTAATTAATTATAATAAATTATAAATTAATTACAGTAAAACGGCAAGACTGAAAAGAAATTATATAATCCCCTGAAGGAAAAATGGGACGAGTACAAGAGGTGTGTTCATATATTTTTTACCAGGTATAGTAAGCGACGATCGGAGCTCACGTTTATTTATGAGAAACAACAAATGTCCTAGCTTTGAAGTGAAATTAAAAGGGTATGGCATAATCATACATAATAGTTAACATCAATGGTTTTAGATGAGTCTAAATGCGTTGTTTAGCATGCTACAAATTGTATAATAATTTCAGGTATAAAATTACAAATACAATTTTATAGATTCATATATCTGGGTATACCTGGACTGAAAATATCAGTAACACTAGAAATAGATACGTTTATTAATAACTATCTAATTAACCCGGCTTTACTCAAGATTTGAAGTATATAATTTTCAAAATTTTTTTAAATTTGTATTTAATTTCTAATTGGATTTCTGCTGAGATTCGTTTGAGCTTGAACTATTGAAGGTTTCCGCTTTATTTCGAAATTTAATAAAATTCCGAAAATGGATCGTTAAAAAGTTCACTCACAAAATAAATCCACTATACCAAAAAAATCTCAACGTTTAACTCGACAACCCTAAAATCTTTCAGTCAAACATTAGTTAAAAAGCTGAAATTTTAATGAATATATGAAGAATAATAACCTCTTTTTAAAGATCAAAGATTACCTCAAAGTGACGAATATATGAATGGCAGTTGAATTACGTCCGATTTTTTTAATCAACTCCGATTTAGTGAAAATCACGACACGAATATTTGATACACTACACATTTAATTACGCATGCTAACACATGTTTTTTTGGTAATAGCCATCTGGTAGCCATAAACATAATTTATATAAAATTTGATTTTTTTTAAGAAATATTGATCCAATTTCGAAATTTCAGTTTTATATTAGAAGCATCCATGAAAAATTTGGTAACCAATATATAACTAATGCAATATTTTATAGAGGCTTCCAACTATTTAATAAAAAATTTAATACGATTATAAAACTGGCCGAAATCGATTACCCCATCAGCTTTTCACATTCCCAAACACCCGTATAATCAATCTGCCCTTGATTATGATTATAATTATAATTATTATTAATATTATTGTTATTATTATTATTATTATTATTATTATTATTATTATTATTATTATTATTATTATTATTATTATATTTAATGAAACAATATAACTAACCCTTTTACAATCAAAAATCCATCATTACGAATTAATTGTCCATCTAGGGGTTCACAGATGGCAGATTGCACATTTGGTTCTATGACGGCAGGCATAGACGAATAATCAATTTTATCAAAATCAATATTCGGAGAAAAGGTTTTGTAATCATTTTGTTGCCAAAAACTGTCACTTTCTTTATCACTTATTACTATCTGAAAATATAATGGAATTTGTCTTTAATCGCAAGCAAATTACTAGATAATGCATTTTCTTTTTAATGCTTCAAAGTACTATTTATAAATTGGTTATTAAAAATCACCAAAATATATATGCTATCTAAAGAAATGGTGTTGTATAATATGTCAGTGAACAATATATGAAAAGGTTTGGTAAGTCAATACTTGATCAAAAACAAATAGCTCCGTGGTGTGAAAAGATAATAAACTCAAACAGTCGTAAGAAAAATTAAAGTGATTAACATTGCCCAATTTCTGTAAATGGATGGTAGCAACATCCTTAATAAAATATAAAATGTTGGTAATTGAAAACTTGGTTAATTCTGACTTGGTGCGCATACTTTTTCTTGCCTGAGTGCAGACGCGAGTAGTCAAGATTTTTTTTTAATATTGAGGAGGAATCGATTCTTCTTTGATGGCTTCTGGATTTTGGTCAGTTGTTTAAAAAAGTATGTTTTCTGGAATTTACGAGTTTCGGTTTCTATTTGGATTTCTGTTGATGAATGTTGTTTTGTTTCTGGAATTTTTTATATTGAAAAAATAAATCCCTTTCGGAGTCTTCTCTTATTTCAATTATGAATGGTTTATTCATTAGATCTGATAATAAAAGTAATGATAAAGAGGTAATGACAAATATCACTTTAATAACTGATGGAGAAGTTATTTTCGATATTCCCAAAGTTGACAGAAGATCCATGACTCAAATTATCCTCGATTTATTTTCAGTAAATTTCTCATCAAATTATTGTAAATGAAAATTTCCACCACATACTGCCTCTTTTAAATTATGCCAATCTTTATGTTTATCATTATGTTAACTATCTAAGTTCTAACTTTTATTTTTTATTAAATAATGATTGGAATTTGTCACTAGGCCCGATTAATGTGGATTTTTATTATTTTAAAAAAGGTTGACCTTAATTTAGACACATGAATAGCAGGTTATTTAATTGATAGGTTGTCAAACTTGATAATTTATCACTTTTCTATAAGGATATTTGTGTGATCAAATTACAAAAATCTAATAAGGAGCATCGATAAACTTGAAACCATAATTATATATGAATAAACAAATCTCCCTCACTCTATAAAACTGCTAAAAAACAATTGATTATTGTGATTTAATATCAAAAACTTCTTTTTGCAAGGGAAAACAAATGAGAAAAGAAATAAAAAATGAATTAAAAATTATTTTAAATATACCAAAAATTCTAAAAACCTGAAAAAATAAGTTGGCATAGAAATCAGTTTAATTCATTGCTTTTTCATTCGAAAACCTCAATTTATTCAATGGAAAATTGCAAGCATCAATTTACGTTGAAAGTAATTGTTGATACTGCCATATCCTAGCTATGAACGATGTAATAATAAGTTTAATTTTAATTACTATATTACTATATTAATTACTCATTACTGGCCGCTAAAAATTTTTACTCCAACCGGTGTTAAGCCATGCCTTGTTTACATAGCGATCGTTGAATACCGCTAATGTACGGCGCAATGTAGAGGGAAGAGCCTCTATAGTTTATATCACATCTAGGGCTTAAATTAATAGGCTTAAATTAAATCTCAAAAAATGATAAAGCTATAAACAAAATACATATAAAGAAATAATTAACAACTTTATTGTAATAAAACTATAATAAACGAATAAATCAAATAATTAGTAAAGTTGTTCGAACAAAAAAATACCAAATTTGAAAATTGAATTTCTAGTAATTTCTTTTAATATGGTTTTCCTCAAAACATTTTACAACACATAAAGGAATCTCAACATGAAGCAGGTTTCTTTCCTTTTGTCATGGTTTTTGCATACTTTGCAACGTTTCAGAGGAAACTTTTTCTCTCCAGAACTACGAAGTTTCACAAGCCTATGGGTTTTATATCTCCTGAAAGTCTATTTGGTGGATCTTTACAAAAGGCTCTTTTTGATGGACTATCAGAAATTTGTGAACAAACACTATCTTGATTTTCGATCCAATCTTTAGCAACTTGTAATAAATATGAGGTAAACTTGATCTTCTTTGCTGGATTCAGTTTCTTGTATACGACAAATGAATTAAATAATGCACAATTCAACATAAACAAGAAAGCGTTTTTTGTCCATTTGATACTTTTTCTTATAATCGGATTATAAGACAGGTATTGATCAGCCAAATGAACACCATTCATATAGATATTGTAATCTATAATACTTTCTGGCTTTCTTATCATTTCACCAGTTTTTCAATTTATTTTACCGGTTTCTACTAGTCTCGCCTGGTGTATTGTCGAAATCATTCTGACATATCTTTTATCTTTCCATACATGAAAATATCATTTTTTCTACGGAAAACATGCTGACCTCTTCTTAACTTAATTTTTCTTATATCTTGGAAACACTTTAACTCAATTATTTCCCAAAAATAAATTTATATTAATATCATCATCATTTTCGGACCAGTACTTGGTTGAATTATTTTCTTCATTCTCAAATTCTGTATCATCGTAATCGCTAGTCTCAGAATCACTTACAATAGGTAAAACTTTTCTTTTAATGTCCATATCATCGCTTTCATCTGTATTATTTTCATCCCCAAACAATATATCAGCATATAACTCATTAGTGTCATTACACATATTATTACACTCAAAATCGTCGTTTTCCATTATAAAGCAGTTTAAATAATTAATTAATTTATATATTTTTAAGAAGTCCAAAATAAACTACTTAAAATAAACCGACAGGCTGACTGACAATTAAACAAACTTGTATAACAAAAAACGTATTAATACGTCAGCGGCCTCTGAATTTTGAATAAAAGATGACGTATTACTACGTAGGCGGCCAGCAATGAGTTAAGAGGTTTATATGAATCTATTGCAAAACGATTATTTAGTTTGTATTGGTATCTCCTTGTGAATGCATTTATATTCACCATAAAGAACGCAATAGACGTGGAACAAGAAGACATTTAAAAAATTTTCTCCGTAATAAAAGGATAAAAATTATTAACTTTCAATAAATTGAATAATAGTCCTATTAGTTTAAATTGAAAATTTATATTAAAAAAAATTTTTTTAATAATTAATATTGTCGAAACAATGATTGTTTAACGATGGATTTGAACGCTTGTTTCAAGATATAAAATTATGATTTATGATTCTGTCTAAATATGAATTTTTGCAGCGTTAACATCTCCTCTGTAATATGTGCTTTGAGAAAGGAAATACGGAAAGCAATAAACAGAAATAACGATGATATGTTGATGGCATGTTATAAATCTAACAGAAATTCATTTTTTGTCGAATTGTAAATATAAATATCAATTATTTAAATCAACCTGAACAACGATGATTATTATTATTCATTTGATTAATTTTTCCGTGAATTTTCAGAAAGAAATTTCAATTAAAATAAAAAAAATGGCTCCCATTGATCAAGTTGCAAAATCATCCTGTTATGCGTTGTACTGGTTCAATGTCATTGTTCTTTTTTCAATACTTTCTCCAATGTCCATTAATTAAACTGGAGAATTCGATTACTTCCGTGACTTAAATTTTTGGTATAATTTGTACAATGAAATTTCCGATAATAATCTCAATTATTTGCTAAAAATTTCCAATTTTTTGAAGGGAATTTGAAATTAAATTGTATTGAAACTATTACATTAGTTATCTACTTACTAATTGTAAGTAAGTGTTTATAGTAAATTAAGAATGCAACTTTTTACTTAATTATAACAAAATTTACCAGGAATATTGTTCTGACTGTGATTTATTAACAGTATTAAACCTTTCATGCCGGGCAATTTTTACTATTAGTAATGTCAATGAGATGGGCTGTTTTTTTTCGGAATCGTAAATACGTACACAGTAAGAAATATAAATTGCGTATTACTCAAATTACAGATGAATATTAGAATAAAAGACAAGTTTAAACAATAATTTTTGCACGGAAATATACGTTCCTCGGCACGAAATTTAATTGACAGCATGACATTTTTAACTGAAAATAAAACGTATATATTGAATATACAATCTCGAATTTGGATGAATTGAATGAAATATTAAATTTTGCAAACAAAAAAATTAAATCAATGTGAAATTTTGAATATTAACCCTTAATTGCAAATTTGCAACATACCAGAATTTCACGTTTAGATCGCCTAAAATAAATAAGAACTAACCATTTCATAGTGTTGCTTGTGAGCTACAAAGCTGTTTAATGGATATTAAATTTTACATTAGATTTTTTAAATTATTTTTATAATAATATATTCAGTCAAACGTTATTTTATTTTATTCAAAATAAATAAAAAAATACAATACAGGGTTAAAATTTTATTATTAAAAGAAATGTTAACTATATATTGTAACTAAGAAAAAATTTTATTTGCTTTAAATTATCAAAAATAATTTACGAAGAATTAATTTTAACATTAATAAATAATTACTTAAATAAACACGGTAAAGACTTTATTAATAAAAATCGCCATTCGTACATCTTTTTCACTATATATATCGATAGCGTTGATATCATCATCAGGTTACCTACATTCACTAAGGATGAATAACTATACAATATAAATAATTAATAAGCAAATTATTAAATCTATAAATTTTTAAATTATAAATAACAATTTTAAATAATTACTTTCAAAAATAATTTTCAACAAACAATTATTTTTCACTTTTAAAATTCTTTAAAAAATATTATTTTGATTATTTTTTTAATTATTTAACATAACTATTATTCAATATACATCAACATACATACACAAACTTAAACTTAATAAATAATTCTTATTTTATATTAAAATATAATGTACTTTTAAAATTTTATTTTGATTCATTTGATTCATTACGAATATAAATCAATATTTTTCTATTATGTAACACAAAAATTTTCGACATTGCTTGTATCAGGTGCCCTTAACTCTTTATTATTTATAAGAGAACACTGAATAACAAACTTATTAATTAAAATATAGTTTAAATTCAATTAATCAATTAATCAATTAATAAATTATAATTCTGAAGTTTTCCAACTGATATAATTTAATTCAATAATTTTCATTAATATTTGTAAGACTAGATCAAAACAATATATAAGGTACACAGTCTTTATAAATTGTGCCGAAATATCGTGTATTACATGTTTATTACATATATAAACATGTAATACACGACTTTTCGGCACAATTTATAAAGACTGTGTACCTTATACAGTATATATATATATATATATATATATATATATATATATATATATATATATATATATATATATATATATATATATATATATATATATATATATATTTATATATATATATATATATATATATATATATATATATATATATATATATATATATATATTTATATATATATATATATATATATATATATATATATATATATATATATATATATATTTATATATATATTTGATCTATAGTCTTTCCAATATTATGAAAATTATACAGTTAAAAAAAGATCAAAGATGAAACCAAAGGTTAAATATTAAGTTAAATTATTTATTTTCATTCTATGTAATTTTGGTCACCATCAGCCTCGATATGTCCAGTGTCGAAAATTTGTGTTACATTTGTGTAAAAGATTTGATATAGTAATGATACCAAATAAATTAAATTAACAATATACTATGTTTATTTTTGCATTATTTGTCTACGAAGGGCCGAGAAAATTTAAATATATTAAATTATTCCATTTTAGCTTTGTGTGGGGATTTTTGCTTTTAAATTAAAATTTTTTTATTAATTTTTAGCAATTATTTTATTTTTTAATTTTGTTAAATTATGGATTTTTAAATTTTATGAAAAACATACTTTAGTAAGCCATTTAACTTGTCTGGCTCCTACAACACCTGGAATGATTACTCGCAATGGATAGCCATGATCTACGGGAAGCTCTTCATTATTCATTTCCCAAGCTAAAAGAACATCTGATTGAGAATCGAGTGCTATTTCAATAGGAATTGATGCACCGTATCTCGCACCAACTGGATCGAAATCCAGGCCTTCAAATTGAATATGTTTAGCACCCATTTCAACGAGATCTTTGTAATGCAAATCATAGGCATTAAGAAAATCAACCAATTTAATCCCAGTCCATTTTGCTGTTGATATTGCACCGTAACTCCATCCCAGACCTTTAACGTGTTTGAAATTAAACATGTCCTTGCGTCTATTGCCAGAACACATAATAGTAGATTCAACACTATTGACAGAAGCCAAATTTTTAATTTCATCTATTTTCAAATTAATTTTCTTATTCTCTGTTCCGATTCCTTCCACAGTTAAACGAAATTTTCTAAATCATAAAAATTACTGAATGTATTGTATTTTTGAAAAAAATGTTTATATATATACAGCACGTCAAAATGAAAACTATTTCCATAAACTGTATGATAAACTATATCATGTTAGAAACTGAGTTTTAATACTCAATTACGATAAGATAAAATGTGAGTGAGTGTAAAGAGCCGGGTGCGGAGCTTGAATCTGGTGCTTCCGATTTTGTTATGTAATAATATAATTTATTGTGTAATAATATAAAATGTATGTAATATATTGTTGCTTTTTATTTTTAAAAATCGGTTCTCTCTCTGACTCCTCGTGTTCTTGTCTGTTTCTGAGCTTTATTTTATACTGTTTCTGAGAGGGCAATTATCTACAGAATTTCAATTAATTATTTACCGGAAATCATAGATAATCATTTGAGGGTTTCTAAATAGTTTTAATTTGTTTATCCTAGATTGGGACTCGAAATATTCCCTATCTTATCTGATCTATCTGGTCTCACTACGCATCGGGTTTCCCATTGGCTAAAGCTTTCCATTACAGATTAAATAATTTTAATTCATTTGTTTTTCTGCATTAACTTTCCCTCTGAACACCTTATTAAATTTTCATTATAATTTCGGAACTCGCCTATCAATTTGGCGTTCAACCATACCCGATATTCAATATTGATTTTTGATTTTTAGTAAGTTTTAATTAATTTTGCACTTTTATTGATTTTACCATTATTTGTTATGCTTTCCATTTATATATAAATTATTTTGGTTTTTGCGCTAACCCTAACAATAACTAACTATTAATACTTTTTGAATAATTAGATTTAGCAGGTATTCTAGTTTAAGGTACATATTTATTTCTAATTTTTTACATGTAGGCAAGTTATTTGAACATCACAGAAAAATGAAATAACATAAAAAATCATTACAATTTTTTATAATTTTACAGATTCTACTACTTTTATGTGACAGTGGTACTTNCAACACTATTGACAGAAGCCAAATTTTTAATTTCATCTATTTTCAAATTAATTTTCTTATTCTCTGTTCCGATTCCTTCCACAGTTAAACGAAATTTTCTAAATCATAAAAATTACTGAATGTATTGTATTTTTGAAAAAAATGTTTATATATATACAGCACGTCAAAATGAAAACTATTTCCATAAACTGTATGATAAACTATATCATGTTAGAAACTGAGTTTTAATACTCAATTACGATAAGATAAAATGTGAGTGAGTGTAAAGAGCCGGGTGCGGAGCTTGAATCTGGTGCTTCCGATTTTGTTATGTAATAATATAATTTATTGTGTAATAATATAAAATGTATGTAATATATTGTTGCTTTTTATTTTTAAAAATCGGTTCTCTCTCTGACTCCTCGTGTTCTTGTCTGTTTCTGAGCTTTATTTTATACTGTTTCTGAGAGGGCAATTATCTACAGAATTTCAATTAATTATTTACCGGAAATCATAGATAATCATTTGAGGGTTTCTAAATAGTTTTAATTTGTTTATCCTAGATTGGGACTCGAAATATTCCCTATCTTATCTGATCTATCTGGTCTCACTACGCATCGGGTTTCCCATTGGCTAAAGCTTTCCATTACAGATTAAATAATTTTAATTCATTTGTTTTTCTGCATTAACTTTCCCTCTGAACACCTTATTAAATTTTCATTATAATTTCGGAACTCGCCTATCAATTTGGCGTTCAACCATACCCGATATTCAATATTGATTTTTGATTTTTAGTAAGTTTTAATTAATTTTGCACTTTTATTGATTTTACCATTATTTGTTATGCTTTCCATTTATATATAAATTATTTTGGTTTTTGCGCTAACCCTAACAATAACTAACTATTAATACTTTTTGAATAATTAGATTTAGCAGGTATTCTAGTTTAAGGTACATATTTATTTCTAATTTTTTACATGTAGGCAAGTTATTTGAACATCACAGAAAAATGAAATAACATAAAAAATCATTACAATTTTTTATAATTTTACAGATTCTACTACTTTTATGTGACAGTGGTACTTAGCTTAGCTAACAATTGCACATAGACTTTGCATGGTTCACATAAAATCATTATTGATATTGTCGTACCTAAGATATTTTGCTATATCATATTTCACTGAAACAAATGATAAGCTCGTCAGGTGTTTTTGTCTTTTAAACATATTAAATTTTTGGAATAATTAGAAAAAAAATTGCGCTATATATATTAGGGCTGTACTGATTAAAAATTCCTTGTTCGATTAATCGGAGAAAATTTTAATCGATCAATTATAACGCATATATAAATCCAATTATTTGTATCTGATCTGCTACAATCAATGACTTAACTTCAAAGCGCACACAAAAATGTTGTAATTTCAAACTATAACACAGACGTAAGCGTTTTTTCTAAAACTTGAAAAAAAACGTAGAGTTATATATATATATATATATCATCTAAAATCGGCCGCATAACTTCAATATCGTCTCTGGAACCTGATCACATAATGATCATGTTATGAGAAATAGCTTCAGTAGATAAGTTCGTGTAGTTGGTAAGGTCTACAGAATAAAATAATATGTGTATAAATAATATTTCTATTATATATTCTTCGTTTATAACTATTTATTCGAAACTTTCCATTTCTCTTTGCTTTCTAGATGATTGACAGAAGTCTACGAATCAATTTTGTAAATTTATTTTTCGAAAAACTATCCTGAATCTCTTGAGCACTGTCAAAAATGCGTTGACACTCAAGAAAATTAATCGTATAAAGAAAAACGTTGTTATTAGTTTGTTATGAGAAAATCATTTCTTGTATTTTGAACACCTCTTTCTATGGCATGCTTATTATCTAGTGGGCTTTCCACGAATAAAATTTTAAATTAAATTAAGATTTTTATTGAAATTAATTGAAAAAAACAAATCAGTCACTTTGGAGTTATAACATATTTTAAATTATTCAATCATAATTCTAACGTTTTCCAAATGATATAATTACTATTTTTTTAATTTACTATATATTTTCATTTTGTAATTTCTGTCAAACTATGTAGCGATAGACTTTCCATAATTTCATTTGTCACCAAATATTTTACAATAAACCAAAAAAATTCTTAAAAATAACCAAAAATTTTCGGCAGTCTTTAAATGTTTGTGAATGAATTTTAACTTACCTCATCTTGATATTTTTGAAAAAAATTTTTTGGTGGTGAAGTTTACAAATTTCATTTATTGTCATTACGACTATTAATCATAATTTTTCTTGACTATGTAAAAAAAAAGACTTCGGTGCTGCTTTTAATAAGTGTTATGGATGGATAAACCTTAGTTCATTTTTTAACTAGGGAAAATAAATTTTGATCTATAGTTATAATGAAAATAAATGAAATGGTAAAAGAAAGCAGAAATCGATCAAAGGTGAACAAAAGTATTTCAAATTACTTTTTAAATGCAAATAAACCACGTAGTTATTTATCGTATAAATAAAAATGAGATTTATAAAAACTAATTTGTATGCCAATGTCTTGAGTGTACTTTTAAATAGTATTATTGCATTTATACTACGATGTAAAAATCAAGTAATATAATACTGTAAAAGTTGTCACTAAGTAATTGACAGATATAATGTATAAGTGCACAAATGTACCAAAATAAGTTTTAAAAGTGCATTTGTTGAAATTGAATTTTATTGGATAAACATTTTGAAAAGTCATTATTATAAAAATAAAATGTGAAATTATTTTTCTTTTAATATTTACAAATAATTTATACACTAGCAGTAAAGAAATAATTTAGAGTTAATTATTTTCCCAAAAAAAAAATAATTACCGCTCTAGTTTTGAATTGATTTATAAATCTATAAATCAATATTTCACATAATTCAATAAAGCAAAATTTGCAATTTATGAATTGAATTTTCAAAAATGAATAAATCAAATTGTCATTTTTTTAAGAAAAATATTTTCTATATAAATTCTGAATTGGAGCCTATCATGTTATTATTATTTTTTATTTAAATTCACATTTATGGTTCTAACATCTAAGTATAAAACTATCAATGAGAGTGAACTAAATATTTTGATGATAAATTTTGCGCCAAATTTAATTTCCATATTATTACCAAATAGGATTTATCAGATTTGAAAGTATATCGGTCATCAGTATGCAATTAATCGACTATAACTAAGGTAACGACGTACTACTTTTTTGATAGCCTGTTCTGCCGAATTTTATGTACTCCTTAAGTATTGTGTTTCTCGTGCTATGTACTTTTAACCTGTTTTGGATAATAATGTGAAAATCAATTATTACAGTTTTGATTGTATGGATTTTCAAAGAGAATTGCGAGATACAGGAAATATAAATTAAATTGGGAAGAGATTTTGAAGGCAGTTCATTATATGATAGAAAATCACGAAATTATTATTGATGACAATTAACTCTTTGATGAAGTTAGGCAAGTAAACATATATTGTTTCACGGAAAATTTATATGAATGCAATAAAAATAAAATAAGTGAGCATATTCATATAGAAAATTTGAAATTACTTTTTGAATTTGCAATGTGCTTACCTATACTAATTAGACAGCCGAAAGTGTATTTTCAATAATTAATGATTTCTAGAGAAGTGACAAGACGAGATTAAACAGAAACGTTATCAGCAGCGACTTCAGAGAAGGTGAATCATCAGTATGCATGTGAAGACTTTTGTAGTGTTTTAAAGATTAAACATTTTTTAAAAAAAATTATTCAAATGAAAAATATCATGAAAAATAAAAATATTGAACTTTTTTAAAAAAAATTTGTAAAGCGCAAAATAACCCGCACTTTTCCATCCTTTGTACTGCTTTTCATTTAAAAATTTGGCCACCTTACTATAATTATTTTTAATCGATAAAATGACAATGTTATTTCAGTTTTATCTGAAAATCAACTTTATCTATTAAATAAAGCAAAATTTATTCAGAAACATAATTTTTCTTTATGTTCATCTTTGATCTGTTACTTAATTAAAATTTCTTTAATCTTAGTTTACTTTAGATTAGGAAATACAAATTTTTGGCACTGTCTTTTAAGTTAATGAGAATATGAAAATCAACAACGTATTAACCATGTTTATTTCAAATTTATTTCTCACTTAACTTTGGGACAATGTTGCATATATGCGCATATGAAAATTTAGGAACCGTCCCAAAAAATGCAGTGTGATGAAAATTCATTAGCAGTTACACCTGCCAATTTATTATAGGACTCAAAAAAGAGTAGAAAAAGTTAATTAAACATACAAACATGGCGCATGCCATTTCTATAATGAAACAAGCATTCTAACAAGCGGTAAAATACACCACCTAAAAAAATACACCCATTTTTAAGCAAATAATTTTTTTAACAAAATTAGAAAACATTTCCGAAGTCACTATTCGAAATACACTTTCATTTGCGGAAAACGAAGAAAGAGATTTGTGAATTTTAATTGTTTATTATTAATAATTGTTGTTAATTTATGGGTAAAAATCATTTCCACTATATTTAAAATTACTTTAAAAAATCTTTTATAAAAGAGGAAAATTATGGCCGATTAGCTTAATACCTTTGTAAATTTTGCTAATATTTATTTAAATATTTATTTAATTATTTATTAAATATAAAAATTAAAATTAACGTCTTTTTCGAAAAAACTTCCATTAAAATTCAAAGATAATTGCCAAAATTTGATAAAAAAATAGGAATATTAATATGTTAACAGTAATTACTCTTTTATTGAGTGTAAATACTGCCAACACACTATAAAAGTTTTTATCAAATGCAGCGCCATGTATTTATTATATCGCTGCAAAATGTCTGATATATTTTTGGGTTGAATTTATATACTTTACAAAAAGGCATTTTATAAACAAAATATTAACTAAATATTATTATTAGCTACAATTTATCTTCATTTAATGCGCACCTCCTAATTCTGAAAACAAAGTATGTATTAAACATAATAATTCTGATAATGCATTATATTTTTTAAGTTATCTAATTGAATTTTTTCTAGTTCAAAGAAATTGTAGAGGTTGAAACGTGTTAATACATGGAGAGTTAAGTGAATTTGATGTCTCATTTTAAATGCACTATTTTATTTGGTGATTTCATTCTTTTTCTTTGACTAAAACTGATAAATGTTTATATTTTTTATATCTAATTGTTTAAAATTTTTATTGTCAACAACGCGAATTTTTGTTAATGAATACTGGTTTAAGAATAACTGGTTAATAAAACTGGTTTATAGTCTTTATGGATGAGTTTTATCGACCGTAGCTAATATTTGTTTCGATAAATTTTGTATCAATTCTAATGATAGACTAGTTTTTAACTAATTTTACTGTCATTAGTAAAATATAAGAAACTCAATCCCTCTAGAAATCGAACACAGTGATATTATAATTAGGTTCGAGAACCTGTGAGTTATATGCCGAGAAATATTCTAACAATATAAAAACCCAAAAATGTGATAAATTCTACACTGAAACTTGATGGTTATCAAAGAAGATTATTGATCTATTGTCATCTAATAATACAGCAAAATTTAGATAAATTACTTCACTGAATAATTGAGATATCGTTGCATAATTGATAAATTATTATCAAAGCTCCTTGTATACAATTAATTATTCATATTGAATTCGTAATTCCTTTGATAATTTATCAAGACCAAACATTATTATACGATATTTAAACATTCATACGATATCAATCGAACATTTATATCATTTTAATAACTGGTTCCAATAGTGTTTATCTGTTAAATGAATATACTTACTATTACTTATTTTGAGGGTAATGAAAATACAAAATTGGTGTAAACAGTTCATTTACTTCAATGACTCCATCGAGATGATATACTTTAAATATATATATTTTAAATATTATTGTATAATGCTTTAAATACATGATTCTATTTTAAGGTTTTAATCAGTATATTTCTGGCGTAAACATTTAT
>CAUHTR010007979.1:94959-208720 GCA_959609185.1 Schmidtea polychroa
AACCCATTATAAACTTCCCTGTAAGATGCCATTAATGATTTCAGTTCACGTTGAAATTTGGCAGCTCGTTCCTCGTCATGATCATGTTGTTCAAAATGACTACCTAATTTTGTAGCGAGATCAAGACCTTCTTTAATTAGAGATGCTTTCAAAATTGGACGATCTCTTTCGTCACTGTCACTATGTTCTTTATCATAACGAGTCTCAAGGGTGAGATCTATAATTTCATTTCGCTCAAGCTTTCATCTACCAACAATTCTTCTACATCTGCTAACGATAGGTCATCGAATCCATCCCCACCGATTGCATTGGCCATTGTTATTATATCAGCAAGTTCAGCGTTATTATCGATAACAGGATCTTTGCATTTTACGCATTCTGGCCAAATATTTTTCCAACACGAGTTCAAAGTTGATGGCTTTAATAAATCTAACGCGATCTTGACTTGATTAATGCAGTCCATTATAGAAAATTTTTTCCATTCATCTATGACTGATGATTCCTCATAATTATCAAGTTTTTCTACAACATAATGAAATGAACTTCTTATGTAATACGTTTTAAACGTAGCAATTATCCCCTGGTCTAGTGGCTGTATAGGGAAGTGGTATTAGGCGGCAAAAAACAAAATTGTACGTTTGGGTGCTCCAAAACTGGATGGCCTGGTGCATTGTCTAGAATCAAAAGAACTTTAAATTCGAGACATTTTTCTTTCATGTAGCGCCTAACTTCTGGGATGAAGTGCTTCTGAAACCACTCTGTGAAAATTGCACTGGTTACCCAAGCCTTTTTGTTCGCCATCCAGTGTACAGGCAATTTATTGAAATCTACACTTTTCATGGAACGTGGTCTTAAGGCACGATGTACTAGGAGTGGCTTAAGAATACGTTCTCCTGAAGCATTGGAACAAAACAACAACGTAATACGGTCCTTTGCTACTTTAAAACCACCGGCTGTTTTCTGCGATTTTGCTACATAAGTTCTTCTAGGCATTCTCTTCCAAAAAAGGCCGCTTTCATCTAAATTCCAAACTTGGTCTGGAGTATATTCTCCATCTTCAATAATTTTTTTTAGTTTTTCGGGAAATTCTTTAGCAGCCAATTCATCAGCGGATGCAGTTTCTCCCTTAATTTTTATATTGTGGAGAGCGTGTCTTTTAAAAAACCAGTCATCCAACCAGTACTTGCGGAAAATGCATGTTGTTTTGACTGAGATGATGTATCTGGATCAATTTCCTGGATACGTTTATAGATTCTTAATGCTGTCTGCTTGATAGCAAGTCCGTCTACTGGTATTCTCTTTTGGGATTTGTCTTCTATCCAGATTACCAAAGCTTTTTCCATTTTCTCTTTAACAACATCCCTTACATACGATGATGACTTTGCACTTAATTTTGTTCCAGAACATACTGATGCTCTAATTGCAGTTTCATTTTTTTAATTGTTCTTACAGTAGCTTCATGGATTCCGAAATTATTTCCCACAACCGTTGCGCCTTGTCCCGTTGCAAGTTGATCTAAAATTTTGATTTTGGTATCTAAGCTGATCGCTTTCCTCATTTTAATGCAGGAGAATTATGTAACATGGGTGTGGCTACCAAAATATATTTTATTAATCAAAAATGCAAAAATCTAAAATTAAATATTTGAAACTAACCTGTTATTGGTCTACCAAAATTATATGAGCTTCTACTTTATTTTACTTAGCACTTGTTAAAAATCAGCAAAAACTAACGATCTTTCAATTATAATTGTCAAATAGGAACTAAATTGTGTGTAAACAAACAAAACAAAACAGCTGATGCTTGAAATTTACTTGCTTGAAATTTACTCGTACAAAATTGTTCTAGTAAAGTTCAAGCTATTTTAGCGTGGTGAGTTGACTGTCATCGTGGTGAGTTGACTGTCATCGTGGTGAGTTGCTCTCTTTTTACTTTAAAAAAATTCATTGAAAAAAAACGTGTTAAATCCAATAATTCATGTAAAAAAAGTAATTTTGTTTTTTTTGTATTCGTGTTATTTCAAATTATGTCGTGTAAAAATAGAAATATTTTTTCGTATTTACTCGTGTTATTTCAAATTCGTGTAAAAATAATTCGTGTAAAAACAGAATTAGGTGTATATATAACCAAAATGTGTGTGTGTGTGGGGGGTGGGGGGGGGTGATTCATAAGTCTCTGTCTCTTTCACTGTTATCATGAAAGCAGTTTTTCTTGTCATATGTTGTTTGCGGTGACTATCACTCACATTTTCTCGTTATTCTTCTGCGAGTTGATTAAGTAATAAAAATTCTCTCTCCTAATGGATCCACGTGAACCTGAAATTCTGGCTAGTGCAGCCATTATTTACAATAGTTCAACTGAAAATTCGTTGGCAAAGATCCCAACCAAGATGATTCAAGCTTGTTATCGCGAATTTGTGAAGCGTTGTGAAGTGTGCTTACGCGAAGAAGGACGCCATGTTGAATATCCTGTGTAACGTTACTTTTTGTGGTACTTCAAGTATTCCGATTATTTTTTAAAATAAATAGATGAGATTATCTTCAATTTAAAGTATTTTATTGCTTTACAAACAGAGACAGACTTATAAATCACTTTTAAAATACATTTTTTCCTAAACTCCGATACAAATTTAATTCTTCACTCTCAAACTAAGAAACTCTCCGCAACGTTAAGATGCCTTGAAACAAATAAACATCTTCAGTTTAAATTATTATCTAAGCGTTTCAAAAATTATTGAGAATGTATTACTTGTGGGGCTATTTTAGAAACATTTTAGAAAAAAATATTAGAAGTGCAATGTTAAAATTATTTCAAAGTCTTGTAAAGTTCGTACCATTTCCTGTAATAATTCCGTGACGCTTTTTAGTCAATGTTCTAATCTTGTATATCAATTTACTTGTAATGGGTTTTATACTGTGCATATAGTGCATTCCATCTTCGTGTATTGAATGATTCATTTCTGGCTGGATTGAGACTGCTCTATTTTGAATGCAAGTTTATAATATGTAGTGCTAACTTGATTTAATGTTTATGTGATTATCTACTTCGTTGTTGATATACTTAATTAATTTTGATCAAAATAAAATAAAATTATTTTTCAATGGCACCGAATATTGTGCTCCAATGTTTCAATGACATGGAGGGGAGGGCAATATTTATATTTTGTACCTGGGCATCGAATACTGTCGCTACGCCTCTGATTACAAATAAACATATAAGTAAAATTGTTTTTATTCAAGTTGTTTATTGCCAGATGATGACAGCCAAGTTGTGGAATTATATTGCAAAAATATGTTCTTTTATTTATTAGGAATAATTGATAGCATTTTATTCTCTTTTCATCAGCATGTTTTTACATGTAACCCGGTTCATATTAAGATATTGTTGGGCCCCTCAAAAAGAGGTTTAATTTTAAAAGATCGATACAATACACTTATTATTACTTCTTTACATGGAATAAATATGCAAAAAAGAAATAATATATATTCTTAATAATATATGTTCTATTTCCGATTTAAATACATTCATTCACATCAAAATCATAACATTTCTTTTTTCCTGAAGCATAGAGTTCGCAGATTATCATGTTCCATATTCAGAATACTTAAGTCAATGAGGGTGTTGTCAAATATCCTTCACGGACACGCATTAGTAGGAATTTTTAGTAATAACATTTTGTTTTATGTTTAGATGCTAACCTATCACTGGATTGTTATATCAGGAACTAAGTATTGTCATTTTCCCAAATAAAATCTAAAGTAATCGACTTTTTTTCGTAGGAAATTATCAAATAAATCTGGCCTTGCATTTAACCTCTACTTGATGATTTGTCTTTCCAGAGCCCGAGTTTCCTTCAATCAGCAATTTATTCTCTCAACTTGCATTTGTGACGGTTGTCGAGGATAATGTTGTTTATTTAATTTTATTGATTTATGACCATAATTAACTGTATAATTAATCAAATAATTTGATTTGTGTTATTAAACCTCCTAACTTCACCCTCTCATTATCTAAAACCTATTGGTCATATACTCACTTTATTAATAATCATTCAGTTCATTCGATTCTCATAAAGTTTATTGATTTTTCCATATGTAATTCTAGTAATTATTTGTGTGTTACTAAATAGAAATTGACCAAGCCTGGATTCGCCAAAATATGTATCAAATAAATAAAATATATTGATCAAAAGTTCGAAAACAAATGGGGATTTGGGAAATTGAAACTTTAAATTGTAGTTTTTTTAATTATATTTATCAATTGTTTATCTTATATATAAACCTCTAAATATGCCAAAGCTGCAAACTAAAAAGAGATTTTTTTGATAGCTCGATATAAAGTACAACATTTATTTTATCGTAAATGGTGCAAATTCGACGTTATAGTTTTTTTCTTCCTGCCAATTGTCAATTATTCTCATGGACAACTGTTTTTGAAAACCTTTAAATTCACTGTCCTACAAATTAAGATTGCTGTGAGATTTCGTTGCTTTTCGTTTTCATTATATTCCTTCGCTTATGGTTTTATAGGCCGTAATCAGATCTAATTATATTCTAATTACTAATTATTAAAAAGCTTGACTATGAATCAATAAAAATATCGATGTTTATGATATATTTACTGATTCATAGTCAAGCTATTTAATAAATACAATGTCAATGGAAAAGAAATCAGTGGTGGAATTTGAAAAAAAATATTTTAATTACAAATTATTAAAGTTAGAAAATTTTTATACCCAAAAAAATATGTAAATTTTCAAGGTGATTTTACTCGAAACAAAACGAAATTGACTTGGATAAATGTTATGAAGGAATGAAGGAATGTATTAAAGCAGATATTAAGGTAAACAAGTTTTCTGAATTATTTAGTTTTATTAAGGATGGAGATGGGTAAGTTGAAGAGGAGGACGGAAAAATTAATTTTACGGACAGCTATGTTAGAAAGTTAGATATTTCAATATTTTAACTGAGAGAATTGACCCGAAATTTAAGAACTTGAGCATTAAAGAATCTTCATTGTTGAATGATAAGGAGATTCTGATCCCTACAAATGACATGTCAGTAATTATGAATAATTCATTATTAATGAAGCTAGCATCTGAAGAATAGTAACATATGAATCATTGATGTATAGGGGGTAGAATACGATTCGTTACCCAGTTGAGTTTTTGTATACCCTTAGCTTAAATTACTCTAGACTTTATTACAAATAGGGAGCTTCAATAGTATTGCTACACAATATTAAGCCTCAAAAACGGCAAACTCTTTTTATATTTATATTGTAACTATTAATATTATGCTAATTATAAATAATGTGAAAAATGAAACTTAGTAATCGATTAAAACATGAATTAATTAGAAAAATATAACCGTAGCGAAGCACGAGAATACGGGTAATATATAAATATATAAAGGATCACTGACTCTATGTCGACCACTGGAACTGGTAGATGATTTCTCACGAAAAATAAGGGATTTGGAGTGAGGAAATTTTCCGCTAATAACTCACTGGGAGTCTCAGCATTGAAAGGCTTCTGATTGACAATTTTCAATGCTGGGTGACGTTCAGGGTCAGTACGGAAGGGATCAGCAATGCACTCATTGATCTGGGATATATTATGATTATTCTTGTGAACGATGACACGATTGTTAGATTACTTTCTCATTTGGATCATTGACTAGCTCTCCGATTTCCAGTTCGTTTAAAATATCCATTACTTCTTTGTTATCTTTGTGAACTGCATATAGTGACCAGTAAGGTTCAACAGGCCCTCCAGCGGCAAGTTTAATTTTATCCCCGCCTGGATGTTTTTCAATGAAATTTGTTATGTCATACACTTTATTTTTATACGTAACCCATACTCCTGTTTCTTTCGATTTGTGTTTGCTGATTTCTTCTTTAGTGTACAACTTTGCTGCGCAATATGCTGTCTGATGATTAAAGTTCTTTGAAACCTTTTTTATTCCAAAGTATAAAAAGCTGCCCAATAAAATACCTGGGTATTTTTAATTTAAAAAAATTATTTATTTTAATTTACCGTAAATTGGAACTTTATAGCTGAACTTATCTGATTCTTCTGAATTGCTATTTTGTTTTGACTCATTTTCATGGTACCAAAGTGGAAATCTTAAATTCTAATTATAATATATATAAAGTAATTTTTATATTACAATGACATTTACTTTTAAATGAAACAAAATGTTATTTTTATAAATTTTCCTAAGGAAATAATTAGCCATAAGATTTAAGACACGGCTAATTTTTAACTGAGAAAATTGAAAAAAATAATGACAAAATGATTTAAAATTAATATTTAGGTCAAAATTAATTTTTGCAATTCAAGTCAAATTTTTTTCTGAAATACACATACTTTTACGATTATTAAAACGATAGTTATCAAGGTCAGCTCATGGAAATGAAATAATGAAATGAAAAGAAATAACTTTTACTCAATTCATCATTATCACACAGTTATACAATTTTGTTATAAATTTTATTTTATTTCATTCAAGTTGCTTATTGTATATGTAAAATTTATTTTTACATTTTCATATCTTGACTAAAAACTGAAGCAATAAATAATAACTTTTTATAAAATTTAAGATAAAATTATTTTATGATCATTAAATGATTTACCATTTAAAATCGTTGTTTCGTTTCAGTTAGAATAAGGTCATTTGCTTCAATTCGACTTGTTTTTATCGACAGATGTTGAAAAATGAGAAACAAAAAGACAAATATTGTGATGGGTTGCGAGTGGAAAAACACTTCGTGCCTGTGCTCGGCCTGAACTGTCAAGATTTTGAATTATATCCCTTTCAATATGTTACTGCACCTAATATTTCATATACTGCTAAAGGCCCGTCGCAAGCGACGTTAGTGCTGCAATTTAGTAGCTGGTCGTCAGCAAAAGATGAGTATCCTCGCAAAGATTGTTAATGTTCTGGTGCGTCTCTGTGTTCATAGGGTATAACGCCTCATTTCCTCTTTTGTCCTCAACGTCATTTTTTGTTTATTTTAATTCTGTGAATTCGAATTTATCTAAGATTTCCGTTTCAAGAGCTTGTTTTTACGAGCTTGTATGAAATTGGTTTAATCTGGAACACTTTATGACTATGTACTTCGATTATATCAAATTATTTATTTATAGTTTATTTATCAATGTTTTTAAAAGTCATTATATTGTTTAGTTTAATTTTAATAATAAATTAGTTACATTTTTTACGAAAGATTGTTTCTATTGGAAAGTTTGAACTAGATGTCCTTCAATATTTGGTTATCATTTTAGGCAAGAAGAAAATGTATATCAGGCTCAATATGTTCAACCTTGCAATAGTGGAACATTAATAAACTCACGACACAAATTTCACATTTCTCTTTAAATATTGCACCTTCTAATAACCTATTAATTTGAAATTATGTAATTTTATTTCTTTTGTCAATTGCTGCTTGTCTACATTTCATATGATTTATCTTGATTTTTACAACGGAAATTCAATTAATTTTAAATAATTTGCAAAGTAGTCGTTATATCATTATGATCCAACTCGTTTATTTACCTTTGTTATTATTATTATAATTATTATTATAATTATTATTATAATTATTATTATTATTATTATTATTATTATTATTATTATTATTATTATTATTATTATTATTATTACTATTATTATTATTATTATTATTATTATTATTATTATTATTATTATTATTATTATTATTATTATCATTATTATTATTATTATTATTATTATTATTATTATTATTATTATTATTATTATTATTATTATTATTATTATTATTATTATTATTATCATTATTATTATTATTATTATTATTATTATTATTATTATTATTATTATTATTAGTTATTAGTTATTGTTGTTTATATTGCCAATGTTAATATTTTTTCATATAAATAAATCTCATAAAATTGAACGTATTATATAAAAAATATTTCATCTAATTCATTATTGTCTAAAAATTCACTCAAAACAATCTGGAGTTTAGAATTTATTATTTTGAGAATTAAATTAAATTGTACATCAAATTGACGATTTCTTTATTTAATGAATCATTCAGAATTTATTTTTATTTACAATTTTATTTATATATGTTCGTTATTTTGAACAAATATTCATGATAAATGTTATTTGAGAAGATTCATAATAATGTAAATGCCATGAAAATGAATCACAAAAACATTGTATTCACATATCTTTCATCTGTATAAAAGGACGATTTATAAAATTAATTTTAAACATGAAAATCTTAGTTCTCTTTAGTTTGACTTTGGTCTTTGTTTGTTGGGCGCTCCCAGCAGAGGACTACTACAATGATATGGAAAATGAACCGGTTAACGAGAAATCTTTTGAAATTGGTAAAATGATTCTTGATTATTATTTTTTATCAACTTCTTTATAGATAATAATGCTAATGAAAACCAGGTAGACAAGAAGTTATTTTCCCGTTGCAAACCAAAAATCAAAGATTGTCCACAGCATTTAAAATACCGATGTAGAATGTGTATATACCACCAAAAACGAAAACCAATTCTTTGCCATTCAAATGGAACAATAACTTGTGTTCAAAAAAATTTTTAAATACAACTTTAATAAATGTATTTTTATTTTTATTTTATTTTATTTTCCAATTAGAAACTTTAAAATATATAATCTGGAAACATTGCATAAATAAAGTTCTTTTATTATAGTTTAAAATTTTTTCTTCATTCTTATAATTTTCAATTTTCTTCATCTACATTTCTTTTCAGATTATCAATCAATTTTTTGTTTTACATGATAAAATTTTTTAATCCAGCATTGTTCATGCATTTGTAGAAAGCTGTATCGATGATTCGTTTTAAAAAGAAGACAAATCAATGTTGTCAGAAAAGTAATGAAGAATAAAAAAATGAAAATATCTCAATGGTGAAAAAGATAAAAGATTTAGCTGATATAATTGGCATGATAAATAGGACAATTTGATAATATGTTATAAGTTGAATTCATATTTTGTTAACAATTAGGAAAAGTTAATTTGGTTTTTTTATTGTCAAGGTCAACTTCTCTATAAAACACAAATAAAATTTCATTTAATTTGCGAAATTAGTTTGAAATCTTTGTCAGGTCCTTAAATTTATTGTTAAAATGTTTCAATTGTTTTCATGTAATCATTTTTTAGAATTTATATTTTTTTAAATTGCATTATTTTTCCATAAAGTAATAAACGATTTCTGTCGATTTATTGTCTTTGGCGTTATTTCAATATTGAGATAAACTTCTTGAAGGTATATAAGAAATTCATTTTTCTACAAAATCGTATAATAAAAATTTAAAATATTGAATTATGTGTGCTACTGACAGATGTTTGTTAAAAAATTCTAGTTGAAATAATTTTATTTAATTTATAATGTAACAGTGTATATATGAAATTTAATTCTCCATAAAGTGTTTTGATCTAGAACTACAAATGGTTGTAATAAATTATTTTGTTGAAATTCATTTTTTCTCATTTACTTTTTTATTACTTTGTTGAAATATTTTTATTCTTTTGTTACAATTTGATAATTTATCCATAACATTGTTGAAATTTACCGAAATATATTAATTTAATGAAAGATTTCACAATTTGTAATATTTTATTTTTATTTCCAATACGCTGTGAACTTATGAAGACTAATAATTGTACACCCACCAATACACATTTGCAAATTTATTTAAAACAACCAATAAAAAGTGGATATCATCAAATTGTCAATTAAAACAGAAATATTTTCATTGGTTTCGCCAAATCTTTCACGTAGTCTTTCCAAACAATCTTTTATAATATTACGATAACGTTCTTCTCTGCCTGTATTCTTGGCTGCACCCTTCCAAATGACATCAACATAATAACGCCATAACATATCGATGGAATGCCGCAAATTATTTAAATCAAGCACAGGAAAATCGAGTAAATCGAATAAATCGAATAAATCTTTCACATTATTTACATTTAAAAATTCTTTTAGATAGTCCCTCTGAAATCTTATTTCGAAATCATGCAAATCGCACCGAATATCTAGGTGAAGTCTTTGATACTTCAAGTTATCAAACCCTGACAATATCAGTTCTAAAATTTTTTTCATTGATAATAAAACTTTTGTAACTATTTTGGAAAGAATTTCTGAATTTTTCTCCTGTGAAATTTCAAAAGATTCCATTTTACTGATTTTTGATTGGTCGGTTTCAGATTTTTCTTCAACTTTTATTGATTTGCTGTTTGCGTCAGAAATTACTGCCATAATTTCCATTCGATAATTGGATAATAATGGGAACAAATATTCGACGTGCTTAAATCCATTGTAATAAAGAGAACTTATTAGGCTTATTGTCATTTCTATTGATTCAATGATGAAAATATTTAAATTATTCATATTCTCTGATTTTTTTGATAGGTCAGATAAATCTTGTTTCAGCTCTTCCCAGGTGATTGATTGGTTAGCATAATTTTTCATGCTGAGTTTCGCTAATTTGATAATGGAGTTCATCGTGCGACAGCAACATTCATATTCTCTAACTTGATATCGAATCTGGTCCACCAGATAATTCCTACTGTCACGATTGACATTATTTCCATCGTCCAATTCATCGTCCAATTCATCGTCCAATTCATCGTCCAATTCATCGTCCAATTCATCGTCCAATTCATCGTCCAATTCATCGTCCAATTCATCGTCCAATTCATCGTCCAATTCATCGTCCAATTCATCGTCCAATTCATCGTCCAATTCATCGTCCAATTCATCGTCCAATTCATCGTCCAATTCATCGTCAATCCAACTTGTAAATGATGTAGAAACCATTTTAATCTTTTTTGAAAAATCTTTAAATTCTAATTCTGATATTTCTCTATTCATTGGTTGAAAAATTAACGAAATATTTTGCCAATGGATTGAATTAGCTCGGAAAACTTTAACAAGCTCTTTCATTTCACCTAAATATGATAGGTTATTTACACAATTTTCATCGCTTTCTAGAGTTGACATGAGATAGAACTCTACTCCCGTTATCAAATTTTCTGCATTTTCTGCCAAATATTTCAGAGATGTTACTGATTTTTGGTCAATTGGACAGAGAGGATTATTAGGCATCATTTCCTTTGTACAATTGCGACAGAACGAATGTCCGCAACATTCAAATATTATCCTCGACTCATCTGTTATTGGATCATAACATATTAAACATTCTTCATCAATTTCCATTGGTATTTATTTCTAGATTTAATAAAATTAGCTAATTTAGCTAATTAAATAAATGAATAATAATTATTTTCAAATATTTATCATTAATTTTATTGGTTAAATTTATTCCAATCTTAATGAAAATTTTTAAATTTTTAAAGAAATTTGAATTATTAATATCAATAAGTTTCATATAGAAATCCCAGTTATATTTTATATAATAATTACATTTATTTTTATTTGAAATTTAGATTTTAGAATTTTTTAAAAAGTATATTTTATAAATATTTTTAATTGTTTTAATTGTTTTAAATATATTTTACACTTTAAAATTTTATATTAAATATTAATTTTATGTTAACATCAAACAAAATAATTATAAGGTCATTAAAAGTTATACTATATTTACGGTAAATATATTTTTTTGGAAAAATAAAGAACATCGAAGAAAATAAAAAAGTACCTTATAAAATCCATAAATTTATAACATTATTTTCAAAAATAGCAGTGAAATAAAGGACTGTAATCTTAAGTGATCGACGTATGGTCACCAGTAGGTAGTTATGTTAGTGAGGGGTGTCCTTGGTTCTGGGATTTTAAATACAAATATCAGTCTACACTAAAAAAGCAAGGAATCATTCGGAATCAATGAATAATTCGGGTGGGTCTCCTTGGTATTGGGATTTTCAATACAAAAACATTGTAAATTAAGGATTAAAATGTAAATTATGGATCTAAAAATTGAATTAAATTAATCAATGGACTGAAATAAGTAAAGTAAATTAAAGCAACGGCCTGAAATTGAATTAATGTTCAAAATTTAAAATTAAATTAAATTTAGGTTCAAAATTTCAAAATAGAGTAAATTAAAGTAAGAATTTTAAATTTATTATCAAAAACTTTAAATCACAACCAACTTTTGAGAAATAAAAATTTTAAATGAAAATTTTAATGAAATAATTTTTAATGACAATTTTAGATTGAAATTTTTCTTTGAAATATTTTTCAATGTTATATTTTAAAATTAAGTAATCAATGGTCTAGAACAGGCCTTCTTAAACTATGGATCGCGACCCCAAATGGGGTCGCTTAGCATAATTCTGGGGTGGCGAGAGATTTTGAATGCCAAATATTTAAATACACGATTTTTTTTTAAAATTAATGACTATTTAATGTTTTTAACTCTAAAAATATTTTTTTTTCGAAAATTACTTTTCGATTAATTTATAATATATCAGAATAGTATAAAATTTATAGTATAAATTAATGTACTACTTTTGTTTATTTATTAAAATTATATTAATTTTATTGAACTTCATTTTAAAGTAATATTTGTGAAATTTTTATGTGTTATTAAATTTAATGACATTTTTTAATGACAATTATTATATGCAATATGTTATTTTTATATATTTATTGGATTTTAGAATCAAAATAATTTTTGGCCATGGATAAATGGCTGAACTTAAATAAGAATGATAATGACGCAGATTATAATGCTACAAACTCTCCTCAGGCAGGACAAAGTATTGAAAAACAGCCATTTAATGTGCGAAAAAGAAAATATGATGAGTCTTTTCTTCAATTTGGCTTTACATTTCAAATTTGTAATGGTAATGAACAACCTCTTTGTTTGATCTGCAATGAATTATTGGCTGCGGAGAGTATGAAACCATCAAAATTAAAAATACATCTTGAATCAAAGCATGTTTCGTATAAATAAATCAAAAGAATATTTTGAAAGATTGTATAAATCTTTAAATAAAGAAAAAAAATCCTTTCAAAAATATGTGACCGTTAATGAAAAATATTTATTAGCGTCATATGAAGTTTCATACTGTATTGCTAAAAAGAAAAAGTCGTTCACCATTGGAGAAGATCTTATATTACCTGCTGCTATTAAAATGGTAGAAATACTACATGGAAGTAAATATGGCGATGATATTCGAAAAATTCCTTTGTCGAACGACACTGTCGCGAATAGAATTTCTGATATTAACAAGGACCAATTAGTGCAACTTATTGCAAGAATTAAAGAAAGCCCAAAATTTTCAATTCAGTTGGACGAAACAACGGATATTACTAAATTGGCTCAGTTGTTAGTATATGTCAGGTACGTTTATAAAGAAAACGTGGAGGAAGAATTGTTATTTTCTCGTCCTATGAAAGACCATACTACAGGGAAAGACATATATTGTAAAGTTGACGAATTTTTAAAAACTGAAGGTTTAGAATGGAAAAATTGCTGTGGAATATGCACAGATGGTGCAAGAGCGATGACGGGCAAAAATATTAGTTTTAAATCATTTTTTCAAGCTGCTCCTTATGATCATATAACTTTTACTCACTGTCTTATTCACAGAGAGGCCCTTGCTTCAAAAAAATTAGCACCAGAATTGAACGATGTGCTTCAGAATGCTGTAAAGATTATAAATTTTATTAAGAGCCATGCCCTTAACAGTCGCTTATTTTCGAATCTCTGCAAGGATACGGATTCCAACTACACAACTTTAAAAGAGTAAGAAGTAAGATGGTTGTCAAGAGGTCAAAGTTTAAGAAGATTATTGTTATTAAAGGATGAAATCGAAATATTTTTAACCGAACGAAAATGTGAACTTGCTGCTTTTTTTCAAAATGACTTATGGCTATCTAAGTTGTGTTATTTGTCAGATATCTTTGAGAAATTAAACGATCTCAACTTGTCTCTTCAAGGAAAAAATTGCGATATATTTACTTCTAATGATAAAATTGAAAGTTTTATTAAAAAGATCAACATTTGGAAAAGTAGGGTAGAAAAGAATTCATTCGAAATACCTGTCGCAAGCGACTTCGGTGCTGCAATTTAGTAGGTGGTCGTTAGCAAGAGACGAGTACCGTTACGAAGATTGCTAATGCTCTGATGCGTCTCTGTGTTCATAGAATATAACGCCTCATTTCCTCTTTTGCCCTCAACGTCATTTTTTGTTTATCCTAATTTTGTGTATTCGAATTTAACCAAAATTTCCGTTTCAAGATATTTAATAATTAAGAATACGAGATTGTTTACCTAAAAATATTTTTCAATTCGAACTGTGTAAAAAGTAGAACAAAGCGAATATCATTCCATGAAATGTTTCAAGAGATACAAATAACAATTACAAAAATTGCAAATCAAGAAATAATAAATAGAATAGTCCTCAAAATGAGAAAGAATTAACCTGAAGATTTCAAAACACAAAAGTATTTACATAGAAAAAAATACTCATTTTATATCAAGACTGAAAATTATCAATCTACTCTTTGTGATCTGTGTAAATTGCCTGATACTCCAGTAATTAGATTTTGCATTAAAATTTTAAAAATTATTGGAGACTTTTCAATATTTTTTCACATATTTTTATTTACCGACTGAAATTTTACGTACCGCATGATTCTTGATTATTATTTTTTATCAACTTCTTTATAGATAATAATGCTAATGAAAACCAGGTAGACAAGAAGTTATTTTCCCGTTGCAAACCAAAAATCAAAGATTGTCCACAGCATTTAAAATACCGATGTAGAATGTGTATATACCACCAAAAACGAAAACCAATTCTTTGCCATTCAAATGGAACAATAACTTGTGTTCAAAAAAATTTTTAAATACAACTTTAATAAATGTATTTTTATTTTTATTTTATTTTATTTTCCAATTAGAAACTTTAAAATATATAATCTGGAAACATTGCATAAATAAAGTTCTTTTATTATAGTTTAAAATTTTTTCTTCATTCTTATAATTTTCAATTTTCTTCATCTACATTTCTTTTCAGATTATCAATCAATTTTTTGTTTTACATGATAAAATTTTTTAATCCAGCATTGTTCATGCATTTGTAGAAAGCTGTATCGATGATTCGTTTTAAAAAGAAGACAAATCAATGTTGTCAGAAAAGTAATGAAGAATAAAAAAATGAAAATATCTCAATGGTGAAAAAGATAAAAGATTTAGCTGATATAATTGGCATGATAAATAGGACAATTTGATAATATGTTATATGAGGAAGTTTTATGATGAAGAAATTTTTAAATTGAAAATTTTAAAAATTAAAGTTTAGATTAATTTTTAAAAAAACAAAATAAGAAGATATTTTAATTAAAAATATCTTCGTAGAAAATTTGTTTAAATAAGAAAGATTAAAGAAGATATAATTTGATTTTGATATTTATTGAAATAAAATTTATGGAAACAAAAACTGATTTTAATGTTTTACAGGATGAACCTCCTAATATGTTATAAGTTGAATTCATATTTTGTTAACAATTAGGAAAAGTTAATTTGGTTTTTTTATTGGTAAGTCAATTTCTCTATAAAACACAAATAAAATTTCATTTAATTTGCGAAATTAGTTTGAAATCTTTTTCAGGTCCTTAAATTTATTGTTAAAATGTTTCAATTGTTTTCATATAATCATTTTTTTAGAAATTATATTTTATTAAATTGCATTATTTTTCCATATAGTAATAAATGAAACTATAAAAATGCATTTATTAAAAAATATTAAATTATATTAATTAAAGCATAATTTTTAGATACTTAAGTTGTGTGAGATTTTAAAACTCAAATTATTTAATTTTTGAAGTTCTGTAATAAAGTGATTTTTGAAAGTAGCATTTAGGTCTTTGAAATATTTTTTATAAAAGCAAAACACTTTAATTATTTTATTAAAAAAATGTATTAGCTGCTTGTTAATTGCCTGCAAAGTTTTCATATATAATTTTAACCAATGATTAGAATAAATTTTCAAAAAAATAATTAATTTAAATCAATGATTGGAATATTTTCAATAAATAATTTTAGTCNGACGTGGACAAGACGAACAAAAGAACCGCTGATTAAACAGAGTACAGATGAAGTTTTCAAAGAGATATTTATTGATTTCTGCGGACCATTTAAGAAAACAATTCATGGAAAACAATATATTTTAGCTATAATTGATCAATTCAGTAGGTATATATCATTGACGGCAGTTGCTCATCAGGATGAAAAGACGACGGCAAAGATTTTAAGAGAAAATTGGATTTTGAAATTTGGTGCCCCTAAAATCATTCACTCCGATAGAGGAAAAACATTTGAATCTCAACTCCTTTTAGAAGTGTTGGAAACTCATCATATTACAATAATATATTCAAGCCCATATCATCATAGTACAAACGGTTTAGTTGAGAGGCAATTTAGAACTATAAGGGATGCAATTGCAATTACGTTAAAAGACAAACGGCATAAAGATTGGGCAGAAATATTGCCAGATGTGGAATTTATGTTAAATGCGACGATACAGCAGACAACCGGATTTTTGCCCTCTGAAATAATATTTGGGCGGAATATTTGTAGACAATGGATGGAAAAAGAGAATTTGGATATACACAATAATGATGCTAATAATCGGAGAAGGGAGATCGTGGAGGGAATTAAAAAAAACAAAACATAGAAAAGAATTTAATTACACAAAATTATAGGAATTTTGAAGTTGGATACCAAGTATTGGTTAAAAAAGATGAAAAAAAGTGTGAGCCCTCTGGATCAATTAATAATATTTTGGAAAAATAGTGTGAGTCATCATAGTGTGAGTCATCGTTCTAAAAATATGAGGCATCGTTCTAAAAATATGAGGCATCGTTCTAAAAATATGAGGCATCGTTCTAAAAATAATGAGGCATCCTTCTAAAAATAATAGGCATCGTTCTAAAAATAAGAGGCATCGTTCAAAAAATATGATGAGTCATTGTCTTTGTTCTAAAAATGTGATGAGTCATCGTATGAATGGAATCTATAACTCATCTTAAAGGTCTTGCACTGAGCTTTAAAATGAGCTATCGATCGATGAAGTAGAATGATGGGAATGATAACCTTTGGGCAAACGAAAACCATGTCACCGCTAGACCACTAATAATATTTTGAATAATAATAATTTCACTATGAAAAAGATGGTGGTCATCAATTTTTAATAACTATACCAATAATAATGATGATAATAATATTTATATATCAGTAGATAGATCTTGCACTGGGCTTTAAAATGAGCTATCGATTAATAAATTCAGATGATGGAAACGATAACTTTTGGGTAAACGAAAACCATGTCACCGCTAGACCACTAATAATATTTTGAATAATAATAATAATTTCTTGATGAGTCATTGTCTTTGTTTCATAAAAATTAATGAGTCATCGGATGAGTCATCGTTCAAAAAATATGAGGCATCGTTCTAAAAATATGAGGCATCGTCTTTGTTCTAAAAAAATTTACCGGGGGGGTAGGGGTATGTGGTCCAGCGGTGATATTTGGGCGGAATATTTGTAGACAATGGATGGAAAAAGAGAATTTGGATATACACAATAATGATGCTAATAATCGGAGAAGGGAGATCGTGGAGGGAATTAAACATAAACAAAACATAGAAAAGAATTTAATTACACAAAATTATAGGAATTTTGAAGTTGGAGACCAAGTATTGGTTAAAAAAGAAAATACTAGAAAGATGGATGAACGTTATGAAGGGCCTTATGAAATAACTGGAAAACGACATGACAGAAGCTATGTTCTAAAGAATAAGCAAGGCAAAGAAATAATTCGAAATGTAGAATGGATCAAAAGTTTTAAATGGAGGGGGATGTAAGATGATATAATAATTTCCAACGAATTACTTACATAACCAGGTCACTAGACCTTGATATCTATTGAATGATGCGGGAATGCTTGTATAACTAAATTAAGTAAGTATGTTTGTCTTCTGTATCAACAGTATCACTTAAACCAGTGGTTCTCAAACTTTTTTGATCACGACCCAAGTTTTTGACATTTCATGCCAAATATTTTATTGCGACCCACATGACAAAGATTAATTTTAAAATAAATGTTTATTTAATGAGAATAACTCTATTTAACTCTAGTTATTCTAGTCATCGCGACCCACCAAAAATTCTTTCGCGAACCAAAAATGGGTCGCGACCCATAGTTTGAGAAACACTGACTTAAACTAATAATTCTCCCTTTTGTAGATTACGCAATTCAATGTACTATAAATAGTATAACGATTGTGTGTTCCGTGTAGATTTTTGAAGTGAATAAAGATTTCTGTAAAACTATGTCTTCTTCTAACAATTTTAAAATTAAAGTAAATTAATGTAATATGTAAATTAAAGTAAGAATTTTTAATTTACTATCAAATAGTTTTAATAATATTCTGCTTTTGAGATATGAAATTTTAGGATGAAATTTTTATGAAATAATTTTTAAAATTAAATTTAAATGGAAATTTCTATAAAACAATTTTGAAAGTCAAATTTAAATAGAAATTTTGCTAATAATAATTGTAATAATAATAATATTCAGAAAAGAATCTAACTAATAAAACAAAATTAAATACCTCAACTTATTCATTAATACTCTTATGGCTTAAAACTCATTTATAATATTTGAATGGTCATAATTGAATGCGGCGGTTTTTGCCATATCTTTACATTACTTTATATAATTTGCAGTGAAAATACTTTGTGGTCGCAGAACCACTGTTCTATATGTTGATGGTTTCTTAGCATTTAGAATTAGATTTCCGTGGCAAAGTTTTATTAAGTATATTCCAAGCTACTTTAAGAATAAATGAATGAAGAACAAATTTATCATTTGTTACGTAACCCATACTCCAGTTTCTTTCGATTTGTGTTTGCTGATTTCTTCTTTAACGTACAACTTTGCTGCACAATATGCTGTCTTATGATTAAAGTTCTTTGAAACCTTTTTTATTCCAAAGTATAAAAAGCTGCCCAATAAAATAACTGGGTATTTTTAATTTAAAAAAATTACTTACATTAATTTACCGTAAATTGGAACTTTATAGCTGAACTTATCTGATTCTTCTGATATGCTATTTCGTTTTGACTCATTTTCATGGTACCAAAGTGGAAATCTTAAATTCTAATTATAATATATCGACCTGAACTGTCAAGAATTTCAATTCTATCCATTTCTGTATGTAACTGCACCTAATATTTCATATACTGCTAAATGCCGGTCGCAAGCGACTTTGGTGCTGCAATTTAGTAGGTGGTCGTTAGCAAGAGACGAGTACCCTTACGAAGATTGCTAATGCTCTGATGCGTCTCTGTCTTCATAGGGTATAACGCCTCATTTCCTCTTTTGCCCTCAACATCATTTTTTGTTTATCCTAATTTTATGTATTCGAATTTAACCAAAATTTCCGTTTCAAGATATTTAATAATTAAGAATACGAGATTGTTTACCTAAAAATATTTTTCAATTCGAACTGTGTAAAAAGTAGAAGAAATCCAATATCATTCCGTGAAATGTTTCAAGTGATACAAATAACATTTACAAAAATTGCAAATCAAGAAATAATAAATAGAATAGTCCTCAAAATGAGAAAGAATTAACCTGAAGATTTCAAAACACAAAAGTATTTACATAGAAAAAAATACTCATTTTATATCAAGACTGAAAATTATCAATCTACTCTTTGTGATCTGTGTAAATTGCCTGATACTCCAGTCATTAGATTTTGCATTATAATGCTAAAAATTATTGGAGACTTTTCAATATTTTTTCACATATTTTTATTTACAGACTGAAATTTTACGTACCGCATGATTCTTGATTTTGGTGGTATATAGTATATACTATATACACATTCTACATCGGTATTTTAAATGCTGTGGACAATCTTTGATTTTTGGTTTGCAACGGGAAAATAACTTCTTGTCTACCTGGTTTTCATTAGCATTATTATCTATAAAGAAGTTGATAAAAAATAATAATTTAAAATGTTTCAATTGTTTTCATGTAATCATTTTTTAGAATTTATATTTTTTTAAATTGCATTATTTTTCCATAAAGTAATAAACGATTTCTGTCGATTTATTGTCTTTGGCGTTATTTCAATATTGAGATAAACTTCTTGAAGGTATATAAGAAATTCATTTTTCTACAAAATCGTATAATAAAAATTTAAAATATTGAATTATGTGTGCTACTGACAGATGTTTGTTAAAAAATTCTAGTTGAAATAATTTTATTTAATTTATAATGTAACAGTGTATATATGAAATTTAATTCTCCATAAAGTGTTTTGATCTAGAACTACAAATGGTTGTAATAAATTATTTTGTTGAAATTCATTTTTTCTCATTTACTTTTTTATTACTTTGTTGAAATATTTTTATTCTTTTGTTACAATTTGATAATTTATCCATAACATTGTTGAAATTTACCGAAATATATTAATTTAATGAAAGATTTCACAATTTGTAATATTTTATTTTTATTTCCAATACGCTGTGAACTTATGAAGACTAATAATTGTACACCCACCAATACACATTTGCAAATTTATTTAAATCAACGAATAAACAGTGGATATCAAATTGTCAATTAAAACAGAAATATTTTGATTGGTTTCGCCAAATCTTTCACGTAGTTTTTCCAAACAATCTTCTAGAATACTACGATAACCTTCTTCTGTGCCTGTATCCTTGGCTGCACCCTTCCAAATTACATCAACATAATAATACCATAAGCAATCGATGGAAATCTGCAAATAATCTAAGTCAAGCACAGGAAAATCGAATAAAACGAATAAATCTTTCATATTATTTACATTTAAAAATTCTTTTAGATAGTCTCTCCGAAATCTTATTTCTATTTGTTCAAAATCATGCAAATCGCACCGAATATCTAGGACAAGTCTTTGATACTTCAAGTCATCAAACCCTGACAATATCAGTTCGAAAATTTTTTTCATTGATAATAAAACTTTTGTAACTATTTTGGAAAGAATTTCTGAATTTTTCTCCTGTGAAATTTCAAAAGATTCCGTTTTACTGATTTTTGATTGGTCGGTTTCAGATTTTTCTTCAACTTTTATTGATTTACTGTTTTATTGATTTACTGATAATAATGGGAACAAATATTCGACGTGCTTAAATCCATTGTAATAAAGAGAACTAATTACGCTTATTGTCATTTCTATTGATTCAATGTAGAAAATATTTAAATTATTCATATTCTCTGATTTTTTTGATAGGTCAGATAAATCTTGTTTCAGCTCTTCCCAGGTGATTGATTGGTTAGCATAATTTTTCATGCTGAGTTCCGCTAATTTGATAATGGAGTTCAACGTGCGACAGCAACATTTATATTCTTCAACTTGATATCGTATCTGGTGCACCAGATAATTCCAACTATCGTCCAATTCATCGTCAAATTCATCGTCCAATTCATCGTCAATCCAACTTGTAAATGATGTAGAAACTATTTTTATCTTTTCTGAAAAATCTTTAAATTCTAATTCTGATATTTCTCTATTCATTGGTTGAAAAATTAACGAAATATTTTTCCAATGGATTGAATTGGCTCGGCAAACTTTAACAAGCTCTTTCATTTTACCTAAATATGATAGGTTATTTACACAATTTTCATCGCTTTCTAGAGTTGACATGAGATAGAACTCTACTCCCGTTATCAAATTTTCTGCATTTTCTGCCAAATATTTCAGAGATGTTACTGATTTTCGGTCAATTGGACAGATAGGATTATTGCGCATCATTTCCTTTGTACAATTCCGACAAAAAGAATGTCCGCAACATTCAAATATTATCCTCGACTCATCTGTTATTGGATCATAACATATTAAACATTCTTCATCAATTTCCATTGGTATTTATTTCTAGGTGTAATATAATTAGCTAATATAGCTAATTAAATAAATGAATAATAATTATTTTCAAATATTTATCATTAATTTTATTGGTTAAATTTATTCCAATCTTAATGAAAATTTTTAAATTTTTAAAGAAATTTGAATTATTAATATCAATAAGTTTCATATAGAAATCCCAGTTATATTTTATATAATAATTACATTTATTTTTATTTGAAATTTAGATTTTAGAATTTTTTAAAAAGTATATTTTATAAATATTTTTTATTGTTTTAATTTTTTTAAATATATTTTACACTTTAAAATTTTATATTAAATATTTATTTTATGTTAACATCAAACAAAATAATTATAAGGTCATTAAAAGTTATACTATATTTACGGTAAATATATTTTTTTGGAAAAATAAAGAACATCGAAGAAAATAAAAAAGTACCTTAAAAATTCCATAAATTTATAACATTATTTTCAAAAATAGCAGTGAAATAAAGGACTGTCCTCTTAAATGATCGACGTATGATCACCAGTAGGTAGTTAATAGCTAGTCGCAGCAGTACCCTCACAAAGGGGTTGCTACAGAATTTTTTTTCTCGATGGTTACGTAATTTTCCTGCAATACTTCTTCTGCTTGTTTGATTTTTATGTTTAATTTATAGTTTTTAATTTTTTGTTATTATCTCTTAATTATTATTGTTTATTTGATGTTTATTATTGCAATTTTACTAAACTTATTACTGGGTGTGCTTGTTGTATAGGGTTAAAGTATTCTTTAAAGTATTCTTTGCTCTTTGAAATCGTTCCATCTCCATTATTTTATTCCTTAATTTGGCTTCGACACTGCACATGTGTTCTTGCTTCGTTTTCTAGTCCTCCTCTGCTGCCAACTTTAGTTGTATACCAAATTTTTTTTGCAACTCATACCACCAAATACCTTTAGAGTCATATATCTTACATTGTAAAATATATTAATTATTTTAAAATTTTTAACAGGAAATTGATGTATTTTATTTGATTGTCATTATAAAATTTGATTCTAATCAAAAAAATTTATATTTCATTTACTTAAATTTTCTTTTAATTAATTTGTTTTTATGATATCGTTAAATGATGTCAAACTTTGAAATATTTGATTTTCATAATATTTTAATTATTTATAATGACAGAGTTTGTGTTCCATGAAATTATAAATTTTTTATCAAACTACAAATGGGTTTACGATTTTAAATGGACTGAAATTTATAATTTAGGTCAGTGGGAAAAGCTTCCCATTACTTGGATCACATTTTTAAAAGATATTGATTTCTATCAAATGAAGAAGTTACTTTTATGCGATTTTGTATGTTAAATTTAAACTATTATTCTAATAATATTAAATTTAGTTTATCTCGTTAATTTAATTTATATTAAATGTAAATTTATTGAATTTTCATATATTTTATATTTGTCTGTTAATTTCACTTTTCTTCAGTCGTTATTCGAAGTTCCTGAAGATATTCAGAATTATTTTATGTTTCACAATAAAATCGCCAATCTTATTGAAACGTTACCATCAGACTTTGATAATGACTTTAGTATAAATAATTTTAAGAAATTCAATCCAAAAAAATCTCACGAACTCTTGAAAATAAGTTCATTTATCAGAAAATATCATCAAAATTCGACATTGACTGTTTTGGATATAGGATCTGGATTGGGACATTTGGCAAGACATTTGGGAAATAATTTGAAATCTAAATGTGAAATAGAAATCCTGGCAGTTGAAGGAAATCCCGACTTGCACTCAAGAAATAATTGCAATGAAAATGTACAAAAATTGCAATTTTTCGTCACCGAAGATAATCTTGTTGAATTCAATAGAAAAGTCGAGGAAATTTCCCCTAAAATCGACATGATAACCGGTTTGCATTGTTGCGGTAAATTGTCGAGTCTAATTTTACAATTTTTTGCCAATGTTTCTTCCGCCAATTCCTTGCTCCTGTTTTCGTGTTGTTATCACAGAATGTTCCGGCAATCTCTCACCGGGTTCCCATTGAGTGACATTTACAAAAATGAAATGTCACACGGGGAAATCGATTTCATTTCTCCCGCTTTTCTTCGACTGGGCTGTCAGGAGAGAAAAGAAACGTGGTTGAATTGGTCGGAGGATGATTTCTATCACCATCGATACTCAGTGGCATTCAGATGCGCTCTGGAGTCGTATTTGGTTGGCAGTGATGAAGATTTGAGTAAATTGAAACGGATTAAAATTAATCGGAAACATTTGTCGGAAATATCATTTATGGAATTCACTAGATCCCAGATAGCCGACATGGAAATAAGAAATAAAGAGGAATTTCTGGAGAGGATTAAAGAACAAAATAAAGTCTGTCATTGGTATTCGGTGATGTTAATGCTACAAGCATCGATCCAGGAAATCATTGAATATTTCATCCTGCTTGATCGAGTGCTCTATTTGCGTCAGTTTCCTTCCGTTGAATTCGTTAAGCTTATTCGAGTATTTGAGCCTTTGATATCACCGAGGAATATCGGGATTTTTGTTTCTAAATATTAATATTTATAACTCAGATAGCGCCACAAATGTTTTAACTGCCTTATTAATATTTCATTTTTATAGTCTCCTTCAACGCTGCTCTAATTACACTGTGCTCCACAGTATATGTTGATCACCTTATAAGGAGGGGCTATTTTTAGTTTATGGGCTTCATAGGCTCACTATTGTCTTAGGCCTTTTTGTACAGGGAATTGTGGTCTGGTGCAAGCTCTTCATCATTTGTCATTGCTTTACTTGAAGTTATGGAATGTTGTTCGTGATAATGTGAATATTACTAAAGCTAAAAGAATAGTATGTCAAAGACATAAAATATAACTTATCGTAGCCTACAATTAAACTCGACTTTTGATGAAAATAAAATCTACATCGACACATGAAATCTTCAAATTTTGTTTTAATTTATAATTAAGTAAAATTTTAAAGTTTTGTTTTTATTTACTATTGTATAATATATTTTTTTATATACCTATATATTTGAAATTAAATTGCACATGTCTTTGTTAATAATGTTTTTATTTACAATTACTCTTGTTGGGTTATTGAGTTGGTGATAAAATTTAATGTTACTCTGACTCCAAGCGTGTCTTTATATACTTCACAAATAACACTTGACAATAGAAATCTTTATTGATAACCACAATAAACTTTCACTTGACACTGACAATAAATTCAACACTCTGTTGGGTGACTATACAGTGCTTATTGCAACACTCGGTGAGGAATAGCACTTGTGTATAACACCGGATTAAAAGATCACAAATTACTGATTGGTTTCTAAACTGGGATTTTGAGCTGGTTGTTTTCTTTGACTTTCTTTCAAACTTTATTCAAATAATCAATAACTTCTTTTCGTTTTATTATTCAACTAATTTTTCTCTTCAACTTTTCTCCAATTATTTTCCACAATTATTTCCTTTACAATTATCTTGACAATCGTTTGTCCAACAACGTTTCGTCCAACGTCTGATTTTCTCCAATAATTATCTTCTCAATTCGTATCTCAATTCGTCTTCCAAATCGTCTCTCAAATCGTCTCTAATTTTCCCTCTAAATTTGTCGTCTCTTTTGTTCCTCTTTTTGTTCTAATTTCATGTTCACCAGTTTTCCCTTATATAGTTTGCTTCTCTTGTGGCACTCCAGATAATCGAGTGTTTTTCCACTTTCCATCTCCTGCTTTTCCCGACTGTCCCATTTTTATCTCTGACAGCTGTCAAGTTGTTTTTCCCTTTTTCCTTTCTTGTTTGGCCGCCTTCTCCCATCAATTCTATTATCACTCGCAAGCTGTCGAGATAAGGATATTGTTGTTTTCCTTTTTCCCTGATTTCAAAATTCCTTTTTCCTTTTTGTACTAATTAATTAGTACTGACCTTGATTTTTATTTTCCTGTTTGATAACTTTTATTTCCTTTCCCTTTCTCATTTTTGATTTCTTTTCACTTCCCTTTTCTTTTCTGAGTCTCTATAGATCGTCCCGTTTGTTATGGCGATCTTCCCCCAGGTAATTTTATTTATTTCTTCATGAATTATCATTTAGGTATCCTCAACATATCTCCCCCCTTTAAAAAAATTTCGTCCTCGAAATAAATTAAGATTTTGAAATCTATTTATTTTGTTAGCTACCTTTTTTGTTTTAAAATTCTACAATAAAATAATTATCCCTTCCCATAGTTGTTTGATTTTATTAATACATATCAATATAATAGTGATACTAATAATATAATAATGATAATTAGATAATAATACTGATAATAGTAATAATAATTATTATAATTATAATAGCAATAATAATAATAACAAAAATATTAATAACAACAATAAAAATAATTATAATAATAATAATAATAATAATAATAATAATAATAATAATAATAATAATAATAATAATAATAATAACTATAATCAAATAATAATGATCAAAATAATAAAAATAATAATAATTTTAATAATAATAACAATAATAATAATAATAATAATAATAATAATAATAATAATAATAATAATACTATTAATTAAAAAATTCCTCTTCGAGGAAAAGGAAAATATTTTATCAATTTAATCGAAACACGTCAAAAAGTGACAAATGTGAAGCTGCACTTGCACTGGAAAATTTTCAAATTTTTTATTTATCTTAGCAAAATATTAATTGTGCAATTATCCGCTGCGGATTTTTTTTACATATCGAGATCCGCCAAAATTAAGATAAAATTTTGAACGTTTATGTTCGTATCGGCACTTTGTGCCTTTTAATTTAATTTCTTTTTTCCTTTTTTATTTTTACTTATTTGCCGCTATCTGGACAGGTGTCCAGATAGCGAGGTTTTTATTAAAGTGGCACTTATGTGCCTAATTTTTATGTTCATTGCGTATGCTTACATGGAGAATTGAGATTGGTTTGCATTTGTTTTTTTTGATTGGCTAGCATGCGGAATTTTAACATTCTGATTGGCTACCTTGAGGAATTCCAACATTCGTCAGTACGAAAAATGATAAATCATAAAATGAACAGCACTTTTCTAATTGTTCATTAATTTGATAAAAAAAATATTTTAAATTTGAATGTTCTAATTATTATTATGTTAATTTGACAAATTCCCGTGACTGTTTCCTTACAAATTGATCGATGGAGCCACGCGGAAAAGGTTAATAAATTGTTAAGAAAAGCCATATCATGTTACAATATTCAAGGATTAGAAATATCGGTGGTGAAAAGGGATAAAATTATTTCTCAGAAAAAAAAATTTTTTTTTTTTTGGTTATCCTATTATTAGAAATAAAGTGCCTTATTTGGTAAATGGAACAATTATGTTAATAGCATTAATTAGTAAAAGTTTAAAGCGATGCTCATTAGTTATTTTTCAATTGGAAACAGGTTATCAATATTTTTATATGGTTGTTAATAATAACAATAATAATAATAATAATGATAATTTTATATATTAATGATAACAATGATAATAATATTAATAATATGAATAATAATAATAATATGAATAATAATAATAATAATAATAATAATAATAATAATAATAATAATAATAATAATAATAATAATAATAATAATAATAATAATAATAATAATAATAATAATAATAATAATAATTAATAATAATAATAATAATATTGACAATAATAATAATAACAATACTATTAATAATGGTACTAATAATAATGATCATGCTGATAATAATAACAGTAGTAATAATAAAGGTAGCAAAAATGCTTCAATAATACTTTCAATAATTACAATGATTCTAATGATTATGATAATAATAATAATTAATTGAAATAATAATTATGTAATAATGCCTCTTCCTCTCTATATAGGGTTTATTATTTATCTTGTCTTTTCCAAATCACCTCGCACGCTGGTTACGCCATGCTGCAGGCGTCGAGGTGATTTTGCCATGAAGTCTTCAGATCCCGAAGTTCGTGATCTGGAAACTTCAAGGCCTTTTTTATTAATTCAAAATTACATATATTTATTTATTCATTTTTATTTATTTGAGTAGCTCCCGTAGGGTTCTTACTACAACTGTATTAGTATTGAAATTTTTATTATACTATATAATATTATATTTTATTGAATTAAATTTTACACTATATTAATTGCTTATGACTTATTTGATTACTGATTTTTGTTGCCTTTACCATTTAGTTTTTTTATTACCTCATTAAGCTTGCGTTTATAATTCATTTAATGCTTTATAAAGATTTTTCAGGGTACAACAAATAAAGTAATTGAGGATGCTTAAATTTTATTCGGATACTGTATTATTTTTATTGACTTCCACTTCAGTTCAATTAACCATACATTCATTCCTTCATTCCCTATTCTCATCCGATTTGAATTTTTAAGTTTTCTTTAGTCGCATTGATTTTCCCATTTGATTTTCCTTTTCTTGTTTTCTTCTGTTAAAATTTTGTTAAGTCATCTGAAAACAACCATACTCCTATATCTCCATTTCTCCCATCAGCAATGCAACCGCTCAACCCGTTTATTCACAAGAAGGATAACACGAATAGTCACATTACAAGATTATTATTAGTCATTTTGAGCATAATCATAAAAGGTATAAAAGAAAGAAATACTCTACAATATCAATATCATGCAATGAAATCATATCTTACTACACCCATGTCTCTAACTGCTGCGGTTCAGAATATTGATAGTCGCAGATAGAATTGTTACTGTCTTTAGTTCTCAAGATTAGAATAATGTAGATAAGCAGAATACCGCTTGGTATTGCCACAATGATACATATGAATAGTAATTCAATACAATTGTTACGAGATGAGTTCTCTTCACTGTTTAATGATAGACTGTTGTTTTTTACACGTGAGAATGTCAATGATAACTTTAACTTTTGATTAATAGTTATGTTCTCAAAGAATTTATTATTATGAAGATCGATATGTCTTTTTTCGATTAACACAATATGCCACCGGTCAGCGTTAGTTTTTCGCTTGCAATGCATAATTCTCGTCATTAATTCATTTGATGTTGCTTTCGGTTTTGAATTTTGAAGGCTACTCTTTGCTTGTTGTCGATGTCCGTCCAACACTTCCTGAATTTTATTATTTATAAAAACATTTACCCCTTTTCCGACTTTTGTCTTGTATAATACAATTATTTCTTTATAAATCTGCACTTGAACACGATTTCTTTTGTTATTAAGGTATTTCATTTTAGCTTTAGATTCTAATTTTGAACATTGATTGTTCGTACAGGTTTCATAACCATGAAGAGGTTCCTGTAGATTCCCATTTTTGACAAAAGATTTTCTTTTACTCAATATCTCAATTACATGGTTTTGGAAAATTATTTTGATTTTTGACTGTTCTTTGGCTGTCCGATACATATAAATTTTCTTCATCATCGGTTTGATTACGACAACATTCCTCCACACTTTTGTCCAAAGATTAATATGTATAAAATTATACAGTTTTTTAATTATCTTTAATTTTGTTGCGAACTGCCAACCCACCATAGAATAAACTTTCCCAATCTTTATTTGAGTGCAATCATATGCAATTAACGAAGAAGTTTGAGTTATAATTGCACATAATGTTAAGATCATAAACATTAAAAATGGAAATTTCATGGTGTTTCGTTTCAAGACCCCTTCATAATTTTCTCTCAATTCCCCAACTGGTTTTATTTTTTGTTTAATCAGCTTTTCCCAACCTCCATTCTCTTTTATCCATTTGCCAACATGTTTATGTAAAACTTTACTCGCCGTTTTAATTATTTCCTCTTGTTTTTCCATATCTGAGCAATCATAGGTTCCGATTTCTAACAAAATATAACTCATAATTGTTAACACCATCTCTCTATCCATTTTCCTTGTCATCATCTCAGTTATCACATTATCATCGCAAAATTCCATACTTTCTTTTGCTTGTTTTAACACTACACAAAATCTCTTTTTAACCTTCTCTGCGATTTTTCTCACATATTTCTCAACTTGTATTCTCTCTGTTGACTCACCATATAATTCGTTTACTAGAGCACGTACAATTTTCTCAGTTTCCTTTGAGTCTTTCTGATCTTTCTCCTCTTGAAATTTCTGTATTATTTTACATCTTATTTCATACAAATTTCTGCATTGTTTTTCTTTAATATCATTATCAATCGTCATTTTGGTCATATATGCCTCATTTTTAACTTCAGTTCTCATTTCATTTTCAACAATAATCTGCTCCGCTTCATTTTCTATTTCATCTTTTTCAGTTTTCATCTCATTTTTAATAATAATCTCTCCAGTTTCATTTTCTATTTCATCTCTTTTCATTACTTGTTCATCGTGCATCTCATCATCATTACTCATTATCTCATTTTTCCAGTTTGGTAATTCCATTTTAAAGCTTTCTTCTACCTCCTTTAATTCAAATTGTTTCATCGCAACTAACTCATTAATAAACGTTTCCTGATTCGCCAAAGATCCATTTTCATCAAATTTTCGTGGTACACAGCCACAATCAAATAAGTACTCATCATCATCTAACTCAAAACCTTTGTATGTCAATACAATTATTCCATCACTGCCCATAATTTCTGCTGCTCTCAGTCGTATTTTACTCACTTTCGTACACCAATGGTCGTTGGTACATTCCACTTCTTGGTCATTTATTTTTAACATTATTACGAATGGCTCAATATAAACTCCTTTTTCTCTAAATTCTTGTCCCAATTTACGAATAAGCTTTTTTATCATTTCACTATATTCATTATCATAATTTACATAGGGTCTGACACAATCTAAAATTTTCAATTTATCTTCCACTTCAAATTCTAAATTCAAAATATTATTTAATTTATCAATAATATCACCTGTATCCCCCTTGATCAATGCTTCATTTAATTCAAATTTAATTTTATTGACATCATATTTGACTGGTTTTTCATTGGCAATCATGCTCACTATTTGTATCTCATTTTCAACACCGGGGATTAATCCACAATCTATCAAAAATTCGTCGTCTTCCAACACTCGGCCCATAAATTTAAGTTCTACTGCCCAAACTTCACATTTGTGCATTATTTTTCTTTTCAACTCGCGTATTTTTCCGTATGCTTCAACTTGATACTCGGATTTGGTGCCGTCTAATGTATTTGTTTTAATAAATATCGGGTCTAACCATTTGGTTTTTCGTAGAGTTTGGCCAAATTCTTTCATATACTTTTCAAATACATCTCGCTTTTCCATACTTGCTGCATAACATTCAGTACAAAGTTTAATAACAGTTTTAATTTTGGTTAAACTCAACGGTATTTCCGTTAGCTTCATCAATACTTCTGTCAATTTCTGAGAATTCGCATCAGGTTCTGTTACTAATTTTCTGGCCTTAGCAATAAGTACTGTACTCTTTTCACTTTGCATATCCGTTTTAACTCGGTTTCTTGTAACATCATCAAGTTTTGATTCATCTGTCTTCAACTTTTGTCTTGTCATCATATGAGAATCTGTTTCTTCATCTGATTCAAATTTCGCCATCAATTTATTCAATTTTTGATTCAATTGTTTGACATCGTTCTCAATTTTTTCTCTAAATTTATCTTTCTGAACATAAGCAACATTATTCTTTGATTGGTTTTCATCCTGAAATCTAATCGTTCGTTTCAAAATTGGTCTTTGAAATTTATCGGAATTCCTGGAACAAGATCTTGCAATATGCCCGTAATTTCTGCATAAATGACATTGAATTTGTCCATTTAGATTCACATTATCTCTTTGTGGTGATGGTGACATTGATGGTGATCTTGATCTTGAAAAACAATTTCTAGAAACATGTCCTTTTCTACCACAGCGATAACATTGTACTTCATTAAAATTTGACTTCACATTAGGAATTGCTCTCCGAAAATTCGTTCCTCTATTATCTCTCTGCCAATCGGGACTCAATCTCCTGGGTACTCTTTCAGAATTATTTTTAAACCAACACTGATTTGTATAATGGCCAATTTTCTTACAAATATCACACTGAATAACTTTAGCTCTCTCGGTGCCGGGTGAATTTTGGCTTGCTCTGTTCATATTATTATCGTTTCTCCATTTTGGTGATGGGCTCTTTGATCGTTGAAATCTATTTCCTGATTCCCAATTGTCTTGGGTTGGGGTTACTGATCTCTCTCTTTGTACTGGAATTATTGCAAATACCTCAGATTTACTTTTAGAGCTCTTTAGATTCAATTCGATTTTCATTGCCTTTTTAACTAGTTCATCGAAATTGTCATACTCTACAAAACATAATGCCGTTTTTATTTCTTTATTTACTCCGGACAAAAATTGATCTTGAATCAGTTCCTGCATCTGTTGGGCTAATCCTGGTTGTTTCGAATCTTCTTCAAAGGATTTGCTGGCAAGGGTCGATAAATGATATGCAAATTCGCTCACTGTTTCATTTGGATTTTGAACTCTATTATAAAATTTCTGACGCATTAATCTCTTTATATCTCCTCCAATAAGTTTAGCAGCCAATGCATCTTTTAATTTGGCCCAATCATTGCCGATTGTTTTCCTGTCGATTTGTTGCCAAACCTCTCTAGCAGCTCCTTTAAGATATAAGGGTAATCTTTGAATCATTATTGCTTGAGACCATCCATAAGCCGTTGCATACATATAGTAATCGCTCATAAAATCAACAAAAATAATTGGATCTCCTCCATATTGCTCTACTGGCAATCTTTGACAACTGGCAAAATCATTATTTTCTTTAATAACTGAAACTGGTAAATCTTCACTGCTCATTGTAGCTTCCTTTTTACTCTGGCTTCGTAAATAATATCGGTTCACTTTAATAACTTATTTCTTTCAAATTTCACAAAATCTAAATCTCAAATTATTATTACAATAAACAATTTACCTTTCCAAAATCACTCTAATAATTTCAATTTACACACTTTATTTTTCCAATTTTCTTTTTCACAATCTCTTCACCAACTTTCGAATCACGTCGGGCTCACCAAAATATGTTGGGTTATTGAGTTGGTGATAAAATTTAATGTTACTCTGACTCCAAGCGTGTCTTTATATACTTCACAAATAACACTTGACAATAGAAATCTTTATTGATAACCACAATAAACTTTCACTTGACACTGACAATAAATTCAACACTCTGTTGGGTGACTATACAGTGCTTATTGCAACACTCGGTGAGGAATAGCACTTGTGTATAACACCGGATTAAAAGATCACAAATTACTGATTGGTTTCTAAACTGGGATTTTGAGCTGGTTGTTTTCTTTGACTTTCTTTCAAACTTTATTCAAATAATCAATAACTTCTTTTCGTTTTATTATTCAACTAATTTTTCTCTTCAACTTTTCTCCAATTATTTTCCACAATTATTTCCTTTACAATTATCTTGACAATCGTTTGTCCAACAACGTTTCGTCCAACGTCTGATTTTCTCCAATAATTATCTTCTCAATTCGTATCTCAATTCGTCTTCCAAATCGTCTCTCAAATCGTCTCTAATTTTCCCTCTAAATTTGTCGTCTCTTTTGTTCCTCTTTTTGTTCTAATTTCATGTTCACCAGTTTTCCCTTATATAGTTTGCTTCTCTTGTGGCACTCCAGATAATCGAGTGTTTTTCCACTTTCCATCTCCTGCTTTTCCCGACTGTCCCATTTTTATCTCTGACAGCTGTCAAGTTGTTTTTCCCTTTTTCCTTTCTTGTTTGGCCGCCTTCTCCCATCAATTCTATTATCACTCGCAAGCTGTCGAGATAAGGATATTGTTGTTTTCCTTTTTCCCTGATTTCAAAATTCCTTTTTCCTTTTTGTACTAATTAATTAGTACTGACCTTGATTTTTATTTTCCTGTTTGATAACTTTTATTTCCTTTCCCTTTCTCATTTTTGATTTCTTTTCACTTCCCTTTTCTTTTCTGAGTCTCTATAGATCGTCCCGTTTGTTATGGCGATCTTCCCCCAGGTAATTTTATTTATTTCTTCATGAATTATCATTTAGGTATCCTCAACACTCTTCATAAATTGATTTCCAATAACGTTTTGTCCGACTGTCAAATTTTCTGTATATTTTCTCTATTTTTTTCTCTATACAAATTTCAACACTCTAAAGAAAGCGTTAACGTCTACCCCAGTACTAGGATTTCCGGATTTACGAAAAACGTTTATTTTAGATACAGATGCTAGTTTCGATGCGATTGAGGGAGTGCTTGCGCAATTGAGTAGTAATGGACAAGAACAAGTTATTGCATATGGATCAAAGACAATGAATAAGNACTATTGTATAATATATTTTTTTATATACCTATATATTTGAAATTAAATTGCACATGTCTTTGTTAATAATGTTTTTATTTACAATTACTCTTGTTGGGTTATTGAGTTGGTGATAAAATTTAATGTTACTCTGACTCCAAGCGTGTCTTTATATACTTCACAAATAACACTTGACAATAGAAATCTTTATTGATAACCACAATAAACTTTCACTTGACACTGACAATAAATTCAACACTCTGTTGGGTGACTATACAGTGCTTATTGCAACACTCGGTGAGGAATAGCACTTGTGTATAACACCGGATTAAAAGATCACAAATTACTGATTGGTTTCTAAACTGGGATTTTGAGCTGGTTGTTTTCTTTGACTTTCTTTCAAACTTTATTCAAATAATCAATAACTTCTTTTCGTTTTATTATTCAACTAATTTTTCTCTTCAACTTTTCTCCAATTATTTTCCACAATTATTTCCTTTACAATTATCTTGACAATCGTTTGTCCAACAACGTTTCGTCCAACGTCTGATTTTCTCCAATAATTATCTTCTCAATTCGTATCTCAATTCGTCTTCCAAATCGTCTCTCAAATCGTCTCTAATTTTCCCTCTAAATTTGTCGTCTCTTTTGTTCCTCTTTTTGTTCTAATTTCATGTTCACCAGTTTTCCCTTATATAGTTTGCTTCTCTTGTGGCACTCCAGATAATCGAGTGTTTTTCCACTTTCCATCTCCTGCTTTTCCCGACTGTCCCATTTTTATCTCTGACAGCTGTCAAGTTGTTTTTCCCTTTTTCCTTTCTTGTTTGGCCGCCTTCTCCCATCAATTCTATTATCACTCGCAAGCTGTCGAGATAAGGATATTGTTGTTTTCCTTTTTCCCTGATTTCAAAATTCCTTTTTCCTTTTTGTACTAATTAATTAGTACTGACCTTGATTTTTATTTTCCTGTTTGATAACTTTTATTTCCTTTCCCTTTCTCATTTTTGATTTCTTTTCACTTCCCTTTTCTTTTCTGAGTCTCTATAGATCGTCCCGTTTGTTATGGCGATCTTCCCCCAGGTAATTTTATTTATTTCTTCATGAATTATCATTTAGGTATCCTCAACACTCTTCATAAATTGATTTCCAATAACGTTTTGTCCGACTGTCAAATTTTCTGTATATTTTCTCTATTTTTTTCTCTATACAAATTTCAACACTCTAAAGAAAGCGTTAACGTCTACCCCAGTACTAGGATTTCCGGATTTACGAAAAACGTTTATTTTAGATACAGATGCTAGTTTCGATGCGATTGAGGGAGTGCTTGCGCAATTGAGTAGTAATGGACAAGAACAAGTTATTGCATATGGATCAAAGACAATGAATAAGCACGAAATCGGTTACTGCATTACGCGAAAGGAATTGCTTGCAATCTATCATTTTACTAAGCATTTCAAACACTATCTATATGGAAAAAGATTTGCTTTAAGAACCGATCATAAAGCTATAACCTTTATGATAAATACAAAAAAGCCAATTACAGCACAATTCCAAACATGGATTAACTATTTAAGTGGACTAGATATCAAATTAGAATACAGAAAAGGAGAATTGCATGCTAACGCAGATGCCCTATCAAGAAAAGACTGTACTTCATGTAGTCAGTGCCAAACAGTTCATGAAAACGCCAAGATGAATAAAAATAAAACTAAAATATTGGCCATATAAAATATGGACCAAGAAATAAAAGTAAATAATGAAGGTATAATTTTTAATATACATAAAGACTTATGTCACGCAGGGGTAAAAAATATTTACGAATATGCACGGAAAATGAAAATGAGTGAAAACGAAGTTAGAAGAGTGATTGAAAATTGTGAACAGTGTCAGAAACGGAAGACGTGGACAAGACGAACAAAAGAACCGCTGATTTAACAGAGTACAGATGAAGTTTTCAAAGAGATATTTATTGATTTCTGCGGACCATTTAAGAAAACAATTCATGGAAAACAATATATTTTAGCTATAATTGATCAATTCAGTAGGTATATATCATTGACGGCAGTTGCTCATCAGGATGAAAAGACGACGGCAAAGATTTTAAGAGAAAATTGGATTTTGAAATTTGGTGCCCCTAAAATCATTCACTCCGATAGAGGAAAAACATTTGAATCTCAACTCCTTTTAGAAGTGTTGGAAACTCATCATATTACAATAATATATTCAAGCCCATATCATCATAGTACAAACGGTTTAGTTGAGAGGCAATTTAGAACTATAAGGGATGCAATTGCAATTACGTTAAAAGAAAAACGGCATAAAAATTGGGCAGAAATATTACCAGATGTGGAATTTATGTTAAATGCGACGATACAGCAGACAACCGGAATTTCGCCCTCTGAAATAATATTTGGGCGGAATATTTGTAGAAAATTTGGATATACACAATAATGATGCTAACAATCGGAGAAAGGAGATCGAGGAGGGAATTAAACATAAACAAAACATAGAAAAGAATTTAATTACACAAAATTATAGGAATTTTGAAGTTGGAGACCAAGTATTGGTTAAAAAAGAAAATACTAGAAAGATGGATGAACGTTATGAAGGGCCTTATGAAATAACTGGAAAACGACATGACAGAAGCTATGTTCTAAAGAATAAAAAGGCAAAGAAATATTTCGAAATGTAGAATGGATCAAAAGTTTTAAATGGAGGGGGATGTAAGATGATATAATAATTTCCAACGAATTACTTACATAACCAGGTCACTAGACCTTGATATCTATTGAATGATGCGGGAATGCTTGTATAACTAAATTAAGTATGTTTGTCTTCTGTGTCAACAGTATCACTTAAACTAATAATTCTCCCTTTTGTAGATTACGCAATTCAATGTACTATAAATAGTATAACGATTGTGTGTTCCGTTTAGATTTTTGAAGTGAATAAATATTTCTGTGAAACTATGTCTTCTTCTAACAATTTTAAAATTAAAGTAAATTAATGTAATATGTAAATTAAACTTCATTTTAAAGTAATATTTGTGAAATTTTTTGGTGTTATTAAATTTAATGACATTTTTTAATGACAATTATAATATGCAATATGTTATTTTTATATATTTATTGGATTTTAGAATCAAAATAATTTTTGGCCATGGATAAATGGCTGAACTTAAATAAGAATGATAATGACGCAGATGATAATGCTACAAACTCTCCTCAGGCAGGACAAAATATTGAAAAACAGCCATTTAATGTGCGAAAAAGAAAATATGATGAGTCTTTTCTTCAATTTGGCTTTACATTTCAAATTTGTAATGGTAATGAACAACCTCTTTGTTTGATCTGCAATGAATTATTGGCTGCGGAGAGTATGAAACCATCAAAATTAAAAAGGCATCTTGAATCAAAGCATGTTTCGTATATCAATAAACCAAAAGGATATTTTGAAAGATTGTATAAATCTTTAAATAAAGAAAAAAAATCCTTTCAAAAATTTATGACCGTTAATGAACAATATTTTATAAAAGCCGTTCACCATTGGAGAAGATCTTATATTACCTGCTGCTATTAAAATGGTAGAAATACTACATGGAAGTAAATATGGCGATGATATTCGAAAAATTCCTTTGTCGAACGACACTGTCGCGAATAGAATTTCTGATATTAACAAGGACCAATTAGTGCAACTTATTGCAAGAATTAAAGAAAGCCCAAAATTTTCAATTCAGTTGGACGAAACAACGGATATTACTAAATTGGCTCAGTTGTTAGTATATGTCAGGTACGTTTATAAAGAAAACGTGGAGGAAGAATTGTTATTTTCTCGTCCTATGAAAGACCATACTACAGGGAAAGACATATATTGTAAAGTTGACGGATTTTTAAAAACTGAAGGTTTAGAATGGAAAAATTGCTGTGGAATATGCACAGATGGTGCAAGAGCGATGACGGGCAAAAATATTGGTTTAAAATCATTTTTTCAAGCTGCTCCTTATGATCATATAACTTTTACTCACTGTCTTATTCACAGAGAGGCCCTTGCATCAAAAAAATTAGCACCAGAATTGAACTATGTGCTTCAGAATGCTGTAAAGATTATATATTTTATTAAGAGCCATGCCCTTAACAGTCGCTTATTTTCAAATCTCTGCAAGGATACGGATTCCAACTACACAACTTTATTATTACATGCAGAAGTAAGATGGTTGTCAAGAGGTCAAAGTTTAAGAAGATTATTGTTATTAAAGGATGAAATCGAAATATTTTTAACCGAACGAAAATGTGAACTTGCTGCTTTTTTCAAAATGACTTATGGCTATCTAAGTTGTGTTATTTGTCAGATATCTTTGAGAAATTAAACGATCTCAACTTGTCTCTTCAAGGAAAAAATTGCGATATATTTACTTCTAATGATAAAATTGAAAGTTTTATTAAAAAGATCAACATTTGGAAAAGTAGGGTAGAAAAGAATTCGTTCGAAATGTTTTCCAGTCTCGACAATTTTATAATCGAGAAAAATCATTGTAAAACTATTATCGCAATAATTATTGTAGATCACTTAAAAACGCTAGAAACACAGTTCCGCACATATTTTATATTAAGTATTGATTTCAAAAAGGTAGCTTGTTTTCAAAAACCGTTTTGGACTGACTTGAGTGAGATTGATCACCTGCCACTTTAAGCACAAGAGGAATTTGCTGAGCTTTCGAGTGACTCAAACCTAAAACTACATTTTCCAAAAAAGCCCTTGACTGAATTCTGGATCGGAACTAGAACTGAATTTCCCACAATCGCTGATATGGCGTTAAATGTGCTTCTGCCATTCAACACCACATATTTATGTGAAGTTACTTTCTCAGCTTTAACACATATTAAATCCCAATATCGTTCATCGCTAAAAAATGTTGAATAGGTCTTACGTCCAGCAGTATCAAACATTCCACCAAGATTTAATTTGTTATGCAATAAAAAACAGGCACATCCATCTCATTAAATTTAATTTTAAATTTTTGTATGTTTCAAAACGAATTCTAAAACTACATTTTTTCATGTGTATTGTTACATAATAAATAAATCATCAAAAAATACTTATTTATCTTTCTGTTATATTTATATGGGGTCGCTAGGAAACTCGCAATCATAAATGGGGTCGTAAATGAAAAAAGTTTAAGAAGCCTTGGTCTAGAATTTTAAATAAGTAAATTAAAGTTAAAATTTAATTTTAAAGTAATATTTTAAAATTAAAGTAAATTAATGTAATATGTAAATTAAAGTAAGAATTTTTAATTTACTATCAAATAGTTTTAATAATATTCTGCTTTTGAGATATGAAATTTTAGGATGAAATTTTTATGAAATAATTTTTAAAATTAAATTTAAATGGAAATTTCTATAAAACAATTTTGAAAGTCAAATTTAAATAGAAATTTTGCTAATAATAATAGTAATAATAATAATATTCAGAAAAGAATCTAACTAATAAAACAAAATTAAATAATTCAATTTATTCATTAATACTCTTATGGCTTAAAACTCATTTATAATATTTGAATGGTCATAATTGAATGCGGCGGTTTTTGCCATATCTTTACATTACTTTATATAACAAGGGTGGGCACGCATGAGTTCAATGAGAGACATTTTCCGAAAATTTATTTTTTAAAGAGCCACCATAGTGAACTACATATTTTTTTTTATTTCATTAATTTGATTAAAAAAGACTTAAACGCTATTAAAAACAATTATTTCAAAATTTAAGTAACAAACATAAAATATAATAAAAATCCATTAATAAAAAGTAATAAAATTTCTTGAATTAACGAAGACTTTTGGTCAAATCTTTGAAATTTGGTGTATACTTTAAACTTTAATCACTTCTTCCAAGTTTCTCTTAATAAATTCACCTTCTCCATATGTACGTTTAGCACGAGCTATATTCCAAGCTATCAAAAAACTAGCTTCGTTGGCACTGTCATCTTCTCGACTAAAAGAAGACATTAGTCCTTGTTGGTTTTGAAGCCCTGATTGCAATGACTTAAGTTTTTCTGTTCGCAATTTTGAATTGAGTGGATATTGAATTGATAAGTGTGGATGTCTTACTTCATAGTGTCGACGTAAATTGGTTACTTTGTAGTTGGAAATTGTAACTTTACAAATAAGACACAACAATTTACCATTATTGTCAATAAAAAAAAACTTTTCTCTTCATTCTTCTTGAAAAGTTCTATTTTCTTGTTTGTATTTTCGTTTTTTGATGTTTTCTGAGGTCATTGTAATAATAAATTTGAATAACTTATATTACTGAAATTTAAACAAAATAATAAAAAGACATAAATTTAATTTTAATTAATTTAAAATTTTAAAATGCTTCATAAAAAATCTTCTTACCAAATTTTTCAAAAAACACGAATAGAAAACTATACTAAAATATACAAACGACCGCAATATTGTACAAACAAAAATACTAACTAATCAAAATTCACTAAATTTCACTAAATTTATTTTCATTGCTTCTCTCTCGTTGTTATAACAAAGCGCCGCCTACTACAAAATAATTTTAAAAAGCAGTAAAATTTTCAAATTCAATTATCAAAAATTCAATTATCAATGAGCCGCAGTTTACTCAACGAAGAGCCGCATCCAGCTCTAAGAGCCGCATTTGCCCACCGTTGTTATATAATTTGCAGTGAAAATACTTTGTGGTCGCAGAACCACTGTTCTATATGTTGATGTTTTCTTAGCATTTAGAATTAGATTTCCGTGGCAAAGGTTTATTAAGTATATTCCAAGCTACTTTAAGAATAAATGAATGAAGAACAAATTTATCAATTGTTACGTAACCCATACTCCAGTTTCTTTCGATTTGTGTTTGCTGATTTCTTCTTTAACGTACAACTTTGCTGCACAATATGCTGTCTGATGATTAAAGTTCTTTGAAACCTTTTTTATTCCAAAGTATAAAAAGCTGCCCAATAAAATACCTGGGTATTTTTAATTTAAAAAAATTACTTACATTAATTTACCGTAAATTGGAACTTTATAGCTGAACTTATCTGATTCTTCTGAATTGCTATTTTGTTTTGACTCATTTTCATGGTACCAAAGTGGAAATCTTAAATTCTAATTATAATATATATAAAGTAATTTTTACATTACAATGACATTCACTTTTAAATGAAACAAAATGTTATTTTTATAAATTTTCCTAAGGAAATAATTAGCCATAAGATTTAAGACACGGCTAATTTTTAACTGAGAAAATTGAAAAAATAATGACAAAATGATTTAAAATTAATATTTAGGTCAAAATTAATTTTTGCAATTCAAGTCAAATTTCTTTCTGAAATACACATACTTTTACGATTATTAAAACAATAGTTATCAAGGTCAGCTCATAGAACTGAAATAATGAAATGAAAAGAAATAAATTTTACTCAATCCATTATTATCACATAGTTATACAATTTTTTTATAAAAACACTTCGTGTCTGTGCTCGACCTGAAATGTCAAGACTTTCAATTCTATCCATTTCTGTATGTAACTGCACCTAATATTTCATATACCGCTAAATGCCCGTCGCAAGCGACTTTGGTGCTGCAATTTAGTAGGTGGTCGTTAGCAAGAGACGAGTACCCTTACGAAGATTGCTAATGCTCTGATGCGTGTCTATGTTCATAGGGTATAACGCCTCATTTCCTCTTTTGCCCTCAACGTCATTTTTTGTTTATCCTAATTTTGTGTATTCGAATTTAACCAAAATTTCCGTTTCAAGATATTTAATAATTAAGAATACGAGATTGTTTACCTAAAAATATTTTTCAATTTGAACTGTGTAAAAAGTAGAACAAATCCAATATCATTCCATGAAATGTTTCAAGTGATACAAATAACATTTACAAAAATTGCAAATCAAGAAATAATAAATAGAATAGTCCTCAAAATGAGAAAGAATTAACCTGAAGATTTCAAAACACAAAAGTATTTACATAGAAAAAAATACTCATTTTATATCAAAACTCTAAATTGTCAATCTACTCTTTGTGATCTGTGTAAATTGCCTGATACTCCAGTCATTAGATTTTGCATTAAAATGTTAAAAATTATTGGAGACTTTTCAATATTTTTTCACATATTTTTATTTACCGACTGAAATTTTACGTACCACATGATTCTTGATTATTATTTTTTATCAACTTCTTTATAGATAATAATGCTAATGAAAACCAAGTAGACAAGAAGTTATTTTCCCGTTGCAAATCAGAAATCAAAGATTGTCCACAGCATTTAAAATACCGATGTAGAATGTGTATATACCACCAAAAACGAAAACCAATTCTTTGCCATTCAAATGGAACAATAACTTGTGTTCAAAAATATTTAAAATACAACTTTAATAAATGTATTTTTATCTTTATTTTATTTTATTTTTCTATTAGAAACTTTAAAATATATAATCTGGAAACATTGCATAAATAAAGTTCTTTTATTATAGTTTAAAATTTTTTCTTCAATCATATAATTTTCAATTTTCTTCATCTACATTTCTTTTCAGATTATCAATCAATTTTTTGTTTTACATGATAAAAATTTTTAATCAATAATTGTGCATGCATTTGTAGAAAGCTGTATCGATGATTCGTTTAAAAAAGAAGACAAATCAATGTTGTCAGAAAAGTAATGAAGAATAAAAAAATGAAAATATCTCAATGGTGAAAAAGATAAAAGATTTTGCTGATATAATTGGCATGATAAATAGGACAATTTGATAATATGTTATAAGTTGAATTCATATTTTTTTAACAATTTGGAAAAGTTAATTTGGTATTTTTATTGTCAAGGTCAACTTCTCTATAAAACAAAAATAAAATTTCATTTAATTTGCGAAATTAGTTTGAAATCTTTGTCAGGTCCTTAAATTTATTGTTAAAATGTTTCAATTGTTTTCATGTAATCATTTTTTAGAATTTATATTTTTTTAAATTGCATTATTTTTCCATAAAGTAATAAACGATTTCTGTCGATTTATTGTCTTTGGCGTTATTTCAATATTGAGATAAACTTCTTGAAGGTATATAAGAAATTCATTTTTCTACAAAATCGTATAATAAAAATTTAAAATATTGAATTATGTGTGCTACTGACAGATGTTTGTTAAAAAATTCTAGTTGAAATAATTTTATTTAATTTATAATGTAACAGTGTATATATTAAAAATTTAATTCTCCATAAAGTGTTTTGATCTAGAACTGCAAATGGTTGTAATAAATTATTTTGTTGAAATTCATTTTTCCTCATTTACGTTTTTATTACTTTGTTGAAATATTTTTATTCTTTTGTTACAATTTGATAATTTATCCATAACATTGTTGAAATTTACCGAAATATATTAATTTAATGAAAGATTTCACAATTTGTAATATTTTATTTTTATTTCCAATACGCTGTGAACTCATGAAGACTAATAATTCGTACACCCACCAATACACATTTGCAAATTTATTTAAATCAACCAATAAACAGTGGATATCAAATTGTCAATTAAAACAGAAATATTTTCATTGGTTTCGCCAAATCTTTCACGTAGTTTTTCCAAACAATCTTCTAGAATATTACGATAACGTTCTTCTCTGCCTCTATCCTTGGCTGCACCCTTCCAAATGACACTAACATAATAATGCCATAACATATCGATGGAATGCCGCAAATGATCTAAGTCAACCACAGGAAAATCGAGTAAATCGAATAAATCGAATAAATCTTTCACATTATTTACATTTAAAAATTCTTTTAGATAGTCCCTTTGAAATCTTATTTCGAAATCATGCAAATCGCACCGAATATCTAGGTCAAGTCTTTGATACTTCAAGTCATCAAACCCTGACAATATCAGTTCGAAAATTTTTTTCATTGATAGTAAAACTTTTGTAACTATTTTGGAAAGAATTTCTGAATTTTTCTCTTGTGAAATTTCAAAAGATTCCATTTTACTGATTTTTGATTGGTCGGTTTCAGATTTTTCTTCAACTTTTATTGATTTACTGTTTGCGTCAGAAATTACTGCCATAATTTCCATTCGATAATTGGATAATAATGGGAACAAATATTCGACGTGCTTAAATCCATTGTAATAAAGAGAACTTATTAGGCTTATTGTCATATCTATTGATTCAATGTAGAAAATATTTAAATTATTCATATTCTCTGATTTTTTTGATAGGTCAGATAAATCTTGTTTCAGCTCTTCCCAGGTGATTGATTGGTTAGCATAATTTTTCATGCTGAGTTCCGCTAATTTGATAATGAAGTTCATCGTGCGACAGCAACATTCATATTCTCCAACTTGATATCGAATCTGGTGCACCAGATTGACACTATTTCCATCGTCCAATTCATCGTCCAATTCATCGTCCAATTCATCGTCCAATTCATCGTCCAATTCATCGTCCAATTCATCGTCCAATTCATCGTCCAATTCATCGTCCAATTCATCGTCCAATTCATCGTCCAATTCATCGTCCAATTCATCGTCCAATTCATCGTCCAATTCATCGTCCAATTCATCGTCCAATTCATCGTCCAATTCATCGTCCAATTCATCGTCCAATTCATCGTCTAATTCATCGTCTAATTCATCGTGCAATTCATAGTCCGATTCGTCAGTCCAACTTGTAAATGATGTAGAAACTATTTTTATCTTTTCTGAAAAATCTTTAAATTCTAATTCTGATATTTCTCTATTCATTGGTTGAAAAATTAACGAAATATTTTTCCAATGGATTGAATTGGCTCGGAAAACTTTAACAAGCTCTTTCATTTTACCTAAATATGATAGGTTATTTACACAATTTTCATCGCTTTCTAGAGTTGACATGAGATAGAACTCTACTCCCGTTATCAAATTTTCTGCATTTTCTGCCAAATATTTCAGAGATGTTACTGATTTTCGGTCAATTGGACAGATAGGATTATTGCGCATCATTTCCTTTGTACAATTGCGACAAAACGAATGTCCGCAACATGCAAATATTATCCTCGACTCATCTGTTATTGGATCATAGCATATTAAACATTCTTCATCAATTTCCATTGGTATTTATTTCTAGATTTAATAAAATTAGCTAATTTAGCTAATTAAATAAATGAATAATAATTATTTTCAAATATTTATCATTAATTTTATTGGTTAAATTTATTCCAATCTTAATGAAAATTTTTAAATTTTTAAAGAAATTTGAATTATTAATATCAATAAGTTTCATATAGAAATCCCAGTTATATTTTATATAATAATTACATTTATTTTTATTTGAAATTTAGATTTTAGAATTTTTAAAAAAGTATATTTTATAAATATTTTTTATTGTTTTAATTGTTTTAATTGTTTTAAATATATTTTACACTTTAAAATTTTAAATTAAATATTTATTTTATGTTAACATCAAACAAAATAATTATAAGGTCATTAAAAGTTATACTATATTTACGGTAAATATATTTTTTTGGAAAAATAAAGAACATCGAAGAAAATAAAAAAGTACCTTATAAAATCCATAAATTTATAAAATTATTTTCAAAAATAGCAGTGAAATAAAGGACTGTCCTCTTAAATGATCGACGTATGGTTACCAGTAGGTAGTTAATAGCTAGTCGCAGCAGTACCCTCACAAAGGAGTTGCTACAGAATTTTTTTTCTCAATGGTTACTTAATTGCTGCAAAGTGCAACACTTATTTTTTCTGGTGATTTCAATACAAAAAAAGTTCTATAGAAAAAAAGCCATGTTTTTCTGACTATAGTGAGGGGTGTCCTTGGTTCTGGGATTTTAAATACAAATATCAGTCTACACTAAAAAACCAAGGAATCATTCGGAATCAATGAATAATTCGGTTGGGTCTCTTTGGTATTGGGATTTTCAATACAAAAACATTGTAAATTAAGGATTAAAATGTAAATTATGGGTCTAAAAATTGAATTAAATTAATCAATGGACTGAAATAAGTAAAGTAAATTAAATCAAAGGCCTGAAATTGAATTAATGTTCAAAATTTAAAATTAAATTAAATTTAGGTTCAAAATTTCAAAATAGAGTAAATTAAATAACAAACAAAAATAGCGAAACCACCGAACAGAAACCAAAAGGAATTTTAAAAAGAAGACCGGACTCCGAATTAGACGGAAAAATAGTATTAACAACAGATTTCATCTTAATAAAAAAACCATTCACAAAAGGATTCGAATCCAAATACAAGGGTCCATTCAAACTCCTAGAAATTAACAAAAACGTCGCCACAATAATCAAAAACAACATCGAAATGAAAATAAACATAAGACGAATAAAATCCTATCACCAAAACGAAAACCCACAAAACAACCCACCAGAAAACAAAACACAAACACAAACGAAAACACAATCAATTCACAAAAGAATCACATTAACCATAAAAACTCAATCAAACTATTTGATAAAGATACAATAATCACACCCTATACAAAAAAACGATACAGTGATTGTCTTAATTAAAACACCAACAAAAAAACACACGCACAATGCCAATTGTACAGTTTTTTATTAACATTGTTGTAAATATAGAGTAAATTGTAAGTTTTTGTTTTATCCAGTTTGTAAATACAAAGAAACAGAAACAAAATACATAAAAACATATAAAAAAAGGTTATTGAATGTAATTTTTTATGTTACTTTTTATTGATTCATGTTAACCTCCGGTTTTAAAGGGAGAAGTTATGTAATGTACAGCTATTTTTATTAATATTGTAATGTACAGTTATTTTTATTAGTATTTTAGTGTTCACAATTAGGAATTGTGAATACTAAAATATAAAATGCCACCATCTGGGAAATCCAGATTTTCAAAAAAACTATATAGCGATAATTTACTATAGTAAATTATCGCTATAGTAAATTGAAAAATTAAAAAAAATCAATAACCAAATAATACAAAACAAGCCAAAGCAGAAATTACTTACGAAAGTTAGGAAATTTAATCCAGAATCAAACGAACGAAAAAAATCAAATAATCATTGATAACTTTAGTAAAGATAAAGATTCAACGATAATATAGTTTCAACTTTAGACGAAAAAATACAGAAGACACAAGAGAGAAACCTATCAGAAAGAAATCTAAAATCGGGTGACGTCAATTCAGATAACGACAATCAAAGAACGTTACAATACAGTTGTAAAAACCTTGCGGATATAAGGAACTAAATTAAAAATAGAATACGGAAAAATTACAGTATCAAAGAATCAGAACAACAAAACTAAGAACGTTTGAAGTTAGCCGGTTGTAGAAACTCAGGTCATTCGTTTTTTTTATTTTGAAAAAAAGTTCTAGTTCGCTATATATTATTGTTTGTTATCATTTTTATTTTATTTGTAGTTACATTATTAGTAAACACAGCACGCACCCCGATTGTCCCGCCACAAGTTTTAACGGTGACTCTTTCGGGCTCATCAAATTTCTTAACAACAACATAATATAATACACAAATATAATAAGAACATACTAATATAACAGTACCAAAGTGGAAATCTTAAATTCTAATTATAATATATATAAAGTAATTTTTATATTACAATGACATTCACTTTTAAATGGAAGAAAATGTAATTTTTATAAATTTTCCTAAGGAAATAATTAGCCATAAGATTTAAGACACGGCTAATTTTTAACTGAGAAAATTGAAAAAATAATGACAAAATGATTTAAAATTAATATTTAGTCAAAATTAATCTTTGCAATTCAAGTCAAATTTCTTTCTGAAATACACATACTTTTACGATTATTAAAACAATAGTTATCAAGGTCAGCTCATGGAACTGAAATAATGAAATGAAAAGAAATAAATTTTACTCAATCCATTATTATCACATAGTTATACAATTTTTTTATAAAAGCACTTCGTGTCTGTGCTCGACCTGAACTGTCAAGACTTTCAATTCTATCCATTTCTGTATGTAACTGCACCTAATATTTCATATACCGCTAAATGCCCGTCGCAAGCGACTTTTGTGCTGCAATTTAGTAGGTGGTCGTTAGCAAGAAACGAGTACCCTTACGAAGATTGCTAATGATCTGATGTGTCTCTGTGTTCATAGGGTATAACGCCTCATTTCCTCTTTTGCCCTCAACGTCATTTTTTTTATCCTAATTTTGTGTATTCGAATTTAACCAAAATTTCCGTTTCAAGATATTTAATAATTAAGAATACGAGATTGTTTACCTAAAAATATTTTTCAATTCGAACTGTGTAAAAAGTAGAACAAATCCAATATCATTCCGTGAAATGTTTCAAGTGATACAAATAACATTTACAAAAATTGCAAATCAAGAAATAATAAATAGAATAGTCCTCAAAATGAGAAAGAATTAACCTGAAGATTTCAAAACACAAAAGTATTTACATAGAAAAAAATATTCATTTTATATCAAAAAATTGTCAAAAAATTTTATATCAATATCTGAAAATTGTCAATCTACTCTTTGTGATCTGTGTAAATTGCCTGATACTCCAGTAATTAGATTTTACATTATAATGCTAAAAATTATTGGAGACTTTTCAATATTTTTTCACCTATTTTTATTTACCGACTGAAATTTAACGTACCGCATTAGGAGGCTCTCTGGTGCTTTTTCTATTTGATCGGTTTTGCTATGTCCATTTGTTTATAAAGTAATGGTGTAAAATATTTTTGTCGGATGTCTCACTTGAATAAAATAAACAGTACAAGCTTTGTGATACCCAGTGCAAATCCCAATAGTAGACTCGTTTCGAGCTTTTGGCTCTCATCAGTACTATGCAGGAGACACGAAAATTTCTCTTCGCGCCAGGTAAGTATACAATATTGTTGATTCAACTCTATTGCATACTTTCCCCAGTACACTGGAAATCACATCGCTTGCAAAATAGCTTGGTCACAGAAAAAATCTGTAAACTTGTAAACATGGCGTATGAAAAATCATAATCACCTTCAGAGTTGAATCAACAATATTGTATACTTACCTGGCGCGAAGAGAAATCTTCGTGTCTCCTGCATAGTACATTTGTTTATATTACAATATTTCATTTTTTTCAGGCCAAGAAATTTAATTCTGAGTTTTTTTGCTAATCATCTAAAAATGTGATCAAAAAGTAAGTTTCAAATGTTAATATCAGATTAAAAATTAGATATCATTTCTTATCATTGAATCTTTGGTATCATGAAAAATCAAAACACTTTGTGTAAAAGAGAATGATTTATTTTTAATTTGAGCTTTTTCAAAATTGTAAACAAATCTGGGTGTAGTTTATTTATCAATGATTTTAAAAGTCATTCTATCGTTTAGTTTAATTTTAATAATAAATTAGTTACATTTTTTAGAAGAGCTTGTTTGCATTAGAAAGTTTGAACTAGATCAGTGCTTCTCAAACTTTCTGATGTGGCGTACCGGCAGATGTTTTTTTTATTTGACAGGGATCGACTAGCCAATCTAGCTATCGCAAGAAGGAAATGGGAAAAAAAGCGACGACTAATCATGATGACATGAAGTCTTATTCAATTTAAGATCACTAATCATTGTCATGCAAGTCTTCCCATTGTGCCAGTAATCGGTAGCTTATATGTGCCATTTAATTAATTGTTTATGACCCAAGAAAATATTAATTGAACATTCGTAATAGTATTCATTTATACTGGAAACATATAATGAATTTTAATGAGTCACATGACCCACCTGTTTCTCATGGCATGTAATTTTACATTTGTTTATTTTACTTTGAAAATCTCTTCGCGTACCGGCACCGGTACGCGTACCACACTTTGAGTAGCACTGAACTAGATGACCTTCAATGTTTGGTTTATCATTTTAGGCAAGAAGAAAATGTATGTCAGGCTCAATATGTTCAACCCTGCAATAGTGAAACATTAATAAACTCACGAAACAAATTCCACATTTCTCTTTAAATATTGCACCTTCTAATAACCTATTAATTTGAAATTATGTAATTTTATTTCTTTTGTCAATTGCTGCTTGTCTACATTTCATATGATTTATCTTGATTTTTACACCGGAAATTCAATTAATTTTAAATAATTTACAAAGTAGTCGTTATATCATTATGATCCATTGAATAACATAATTTATGGTGGTTATATAATTTGTCTTGTTTCTTTACCTTTGTTTTCATTATTATAATTATTATTATTATAAATATTATAATTATTATTAATTATTATTATTATTAATTATTATTATTAATTATTATTATTATTATTATTATTATTATTATTATTATTATTATTATTATTATTATTATTATTATTATTATTATTATTATTATTATTATTATTATTATTATTATTATTATTATTATTATTATTATTATTATTATTATTCGAAATGAAGATCAACAAAGTATGGAAAGCCATAGCTTTGGAAATGAGGCTCAACAACAGAATAACCAACATTTTCGTCACAAAAAATTTTGATCTTCCTAACTTCCACCACCTAATTAAAACTCACAAATAGGGTCCTGGTATCAAAATTAGACCTATAGTGTCCAACAAAAATGGACCAACAACTAAAACAAGTTGGTTCCTTGCAAAGATCTTGAAACCTTTATTAGACACGATACCACACCATCTTCAAAGCAGCGACTGCCTCATGACAAGACTAAAGAATAACATAACTTGTCATAGGGAATTCCAATACCCATTCAGTCTTGATGTCGTATCACTATACACATCTATCGAACCAAAAGAGGCTATTCATTGTTTAGAAAAGAAATTAAGAGAAAGCAACTTGTTAATAAAGGAAATGAATATCGAGAATATTACCAAACTACTTACTGTTATCCTCGAGAACACATATTTTACCTTTGAACAAAATATCTATAAACAAGTTAAAGGTCTGCCTATGGGTTATAGCATATCAGGACTGCTAGCAATCATCTTTATGGATAACCTCGAACGACAGACACTGAGGACCATACAACCCATCGGTTTCTATGCAAGATATGTAGATGATATCTTCATCACGAACAAAAACAGAAAAGAAGCGGAGAAAATATTTCATACATTCAATGCGGCTCATCAAGATATTAAGTTCGAAATCGAATATCCGGAAGAAGATGGATCCGTCAATTTATTGGATTTGAGAATCAAAATTGAAGGAAATACTCCAACATACGGGTTCTACAGAAAACCAGCTCGCAAAGAAATATTTATGCACCAAAGATCAGCGCTTCCATACTTACAGAAAGTACATGTCATAAGAAACGAGAAACGAAGAATAGCCAATCGATGCACGGAGAGAAATGAAAACTTTAAAGAACAATCAAATTTCAATAAAATCCTACAGCGAAACGGATACCAAGGTGAGGACATTGAAAGAATGAATTCTACCCCAAGAAGATCTAGGAAATTAACACAAAAGAATCAGAAATATTTCTATCTGAATATCCCATTCATCAGTGACATAATCGACTTCAAGATCCTGAAAGAACTTAAACGTACCGGTCTTCCAATTCGGATAGCACATAAATCTTGGACATTGAGAAGGGCTCTGGCAGGCAACATAAATAGAGAAAACAATTGCACAATGAAAAACTGTCAGACACCGAAAGATATGTGCTTTAGAAAAAACATCGTCTATTGCATCACGTGCAATGTGTTGGCGTATGTGGGGAGAACTGGAAGGGTTATCATAAGGCATATACTCAGCTTCATTCGGCTCTGGCCTTTCCCCAGCATACCCACAATGACTTTACAGAATATTCCCTCACGTGAGCCCGTGGAGGTCTTACACGTTGGTGATGCTCACATGGGTTGGAGTTGATTCACAGGTGAGTCCCTGCCTTAAGACTACTGTTAACCCCCTCTCGGTTCGGGTTCCAAGGTGCCATAGAAGGCCTTACCCACACTCTCATACATAAGTCGGTCCGACCCTGGTCCAAAGGGACGACCTTCATCCGATGACTTACATTCGATTTAGCAATCAAGCCATACAATTCGTACAACAATCTCATAACTAACTCATCAAATGCCAAGAAAATTTATATTAATTCCACCACACATTGATTACACCAAAAAACGTATTACACCGATATCTAATAAACACAGTAAAATGCATAGATGAATTTGTCCGCAGACAAGGATCAAAGTTAAGTCCAGTAGGGCGAATTAAACTTGACGTTGACGTTATGTTGGATCATCAGAAAATTTCTCCTTCGGCTAACATTTCATCTATATCCACGGGTAACCGACAATCTGCAATGAACTTGATACCATCGGCCGGAACTACCCGGAATATTTCTTGGTTTGGAATTGAATGGGAATTGGAGATTTCCTTGATGGTGGATTGGGCCACGGATAGCGAAGCCTCTAGCGCGGCGATGGCGTCCCTGCGGTTTTGATTTTTCTCAGCGCGAGTCGGCCGCTTACGTTTCCGATTTTGCGTCTTGGTTTCAACTGTTGGTTGTATCTGGTGAGGCTGGAGAATCGGAGCCAAGATGGGGTCCGATGGACCCTTTGTCACGGGCCTAGAACTGGAGAGAGCTGGAGCGAGGATATTCAGAAAAGAATCTAACTAATAAAACAAAATTAAATAATTCAATTTATTCATTAATACTCTTATGGCTTAAAACTCATTTATAATATTTGAATGGTCATAATTGAATGCGGCGGTTTTTGACATATCTTTACATTACTTTATATAATTTGCAGTGAAAATACTTTGTGGTCGCAGAACCACTGTTCTATATGTTGATGTTTTCTTAGCATTTAGAATTAGATTTCCGTGGCAAAGTTTTATTAAGTATATTCCAAGCTACTTTAGGAATAAATGAATGAAGAACAAATTTATCATTTGTTACGTAACCCATACTCCAGTTTCTTTCGATTTGTGTTTGCTGATTTCTTCTTTAGCGTACAACTTTGCTGTGCAATATGCTGTCTGATGATTAAAGTTCTTTGAAACCTTTTTTATTCCAAAGTATAAAAAGCTGCCCAATAAAATACCTGGGTATTTTTAATTTAAAAAAATTACTTACATTAATTTACCGTTAATTGGAACTTCATAGCTGAACTTATCTGATTCTTCTGAATTGCTATTTTTTTTTGACTCATTTTCATGGTACCAAAGTGGAAATCTTAAATTCTAATTATAATATATATAAAGTAATTTTTATATTACAATGACATTCACTTTTAAATGAAACAAAATGTAATTTTTATAAATTTTCCTAAGGAAATAATTAGCCATAAGATTTAAGACACGGCTAATTTTAAACTTAAAAAATTGAAAAAATAATGACAAAATGATTTAAAATTAATATTTGGGTCAAAATTAATTTTTGCAATTCAAGTCAAATTTCTTTCTGAAATACACATACTTTTTCGATTATTAAAACAATAGTTATCAAGGTCAGCTCATGGAACTGAAATAATGAAATGAAAAGAAATAAATTTTACTCAATCCATTTTTATCACATAGTTATACAATTTTTTTATAAAAACACTTCGTGCCCGTGCTCGACCTGAACTGTCAAGACTTTCAATTCTATCCATTTCTGTATGTAACTGCACCTAATATTTCATATACCTCTAAATGCCCGTCGCAAGCGAATTTGGTGCTGCAATTTAGTAGGTGGTCGTTAGCAAGAGACGAGTACCCTTACGAAGATTGCTAATGCTCTGATGCGTCTCTGTGTTCATAGGGTATAACGCCTCATTTCCTCTTTTGCCCTCAACGTCATTTTTTGTTTATCCTAATTTTGTGTATTCGAATTTAACCAAATTTTCCGTTTCAAGATATTTAATAATTAAGAATACGAGATTGTTTACCTAAAAATATTTTTCAATTTCAACTGTGTAGAAAGTAGAACAAATCCAATATCATTCCGCGAAATGTTTCAAGTGATACAAATAACATTTACAAAAATTGCAAATCAAGAATTAACCTCAAGATTTCAAAACACAAAAGTATTTACATAGAAAAAAATACTCATTTTATATCAAGACTCTAAATTGTCAATCTACTCTTTGTGATCTGTGTAAATTGCCTCATACTCCAGTAATTAGATTTTGCATTAAAATGTTAAAAATTATTGGAGACTTCAATATTTTTTCACATATTTTTATTTACCAACTGAATTTTACGTACCGCATTGGGATGCTCTCTGGTGCTTTTTCTATTTGATCTGTTTGCTATGTCCATTTGTTTATATTACAATATTTCATTTATTCCAGGCCAAGAAATTTAATTCTGAGTTTTTTTGCTAATCATCTAAAAATGTGATCAAAAAGTAAGTTTCAAATGTTAATATCAGATTAAAAATTAGATATCATTTCTTAGGTAAATCATACTCATAAAATAAAGAAATAGAATTCGTGAAAAACAAAATAAAGTTAATTGCAGCTCTGAAATTCGGTGAATTCCTCATTCAAAATAATTCAAAATTCAATAAGAAAATATTTATGAAAAAAATCCTTATCATTGAATCTTTGGTATCACGAAAAATCAAAAACTTTGTGTAAAAGAAAATGATATTTTTAATTTGAGCTTTTTCTAAATTGTAAACAAATCTGGGTGTAGTTTATTTATCAATGATTTTAAAAGTCATTATATTGTTTAGTTTAATTTTAATAATAAATTAGTTACATTTTTTAGGAAAGATTGTTTCTATTGGAAAGTTTGAACTAGATGTTCTTCAATATTTAGTTATCATTTTTGGCATGAAGAAAATGTATGTCAGGCTCAATATGTTCAACCCTGCAATAGTGAAACATTAATAAACTCACATCACAAATTTCACATTTCTCTTTAAATATTGCACCTTCTAATAACCTATTAATTTGAAATTATGTAATTTTATTTCTTTTGTCAATTGCTGCTTGTCTATATTTCATATGATTTATCTTGATTTTTACACTGGAAATTCAATTAATTTTAAATAATTTGCAAAGTAGTCGTTATATCACTATGATCAATCTCGTTTATTTACCTTTGTTATTATTATTATTATTATTATTATTATTATTATTATTATTATTATTATTATTATTATTATTATTATTATTATTATTATTATTATTATTATTATTATTATTATTATTATTATTATCATTATTATTATTATTATTATTATTATTATTATTATTATTATTATTATTATTATTATTATTATTATTATTATTATTATTATTATTATTATTATTATTATTATTATTATTATTATTATTATTATTATTATTATTATTATTATTGTATAAAATGATGATTGCTTGGTAGCAGCATTTATTATTTAAAACAATAAAATGATAATTTAAGCCTTTTGCTGCAAATAATGTATTTAATGAAAGAATTTTCGACTATACGATAGTCCTTGTCAATCTCCTGGAATTTAGCAATGTTCTTCCCCAAAATACCTTTCAATCTTTCTTTTATTTCCTTTCTCTTAATTCTCATTGGTTGTAAATATAATGAATTGTTTTACTAAAAACTTTTAAAATTTTTACATTTAAAATTTCCAAATGACACAAACTAAAAATTTTTAAATTTTTTACAGCTTCTATAATTAGCTTCTAGAAGCCTAATAAAATATTTGAAAATATTTTAAATAAAGCTTCCAATAACTACTTATATATGCTATTTAAATATTTCAATAAATGTGTCAATTTTGATTTTCAAACCCTATTTTTAAAATTTTTTTCTATATTATTCTAATTAATACTTTTTAATTTCTTTATATATTGTCAGTTATTCTCAAAGTCAATGACAACAGATCAAATTCATGATTTCATTGATTTCTTCTTTAATGTTGATCTTTGGCTGTCTGTTTATGATGAGAATTGCTTCTTTGAATCTGACATTTTTCTTTTGGATGTTTCCATTAGCTATGATTTCTATTGAAATATTTTTTCTTTCCTCTGTTGGCTGACACTGCCGGAGATGTCTTCCCAACGAGGATGTTCCACCAGGATCTAGATGTTCTTTAACTCTTTGGTGCAATGTCCTGAGGGTACTTCCAATGTAGATTTCATTGCATACATTGCACGTGATGCAATAGACGATGTTTTTTCTAAAGCACATATCTTTCGGTGTCTGACAGTTTTTCATTGTGCAATTGTTTTCTCTATTTATGTTGCCTGCCAGAGCCCTTCTCAATGTCCAAGATTTATGTGCTATCCGAATTGGAAGACCGGTACGTTTAAGTTCTTTCAGGATCTTGAAGTCGATTATGTCACTGATGAATGGGATATTCAGATAGAAATATTTCTGATTCTTTTGTGTTAATTTCCTAGATCTTCTTGGGGTAGAATTCATTCTTTCAATGTCCTCACCTTGGTATCCGTTTCGCTGTAGGATTTTATTGAAATTTGATTGTTCTTTAAAGTTTTCATTTCTCTCCGTGCATCGATTGGCTATTCTTCGTTTCTCGTTTCTTATGACATGTACTTTCTGTAAGTATGGAAGCGCTGATCTTTGGTGCATAAATATTTCTTTGCGAGCTGGTTTTCTGTAGAACCCGTATGTTGGAGTATTTCCTTCAATTTTGATTCTCAAATCCAATAAATTGACGGATCCATCTTCTTCCGGATATTCGATTTCGAACTTAATATCTTGATGAGCCGCATTGAATGTATGAAATATTTTCTCCGCTTCTTTTCTGTTTTTGTTCGTGATGAAGATATCATCTACATATCTTGCATAGAAACCGATGGGTTGTATGGTCCTCAGTGTCTGTCGTTCGAGGTTATCCATAAAGATGATTGCTAGCAGTCCTGATATGCTATAACCCATAGGCAGACCTTTAACTTGTTTATAGATATTTTGTTCAAAGGTAAAATGTGTGTTCTCGAGGATAACAGTAAGTAGTTTGGTAATATTCTCGATATTCATTTCCTTTATTAACAAGTTGCTTTCTCTTAATTTCTTTTCTAAACATTGAATAGCCTCTGTTGGTTCTATAGATGTGTATAGTGATACGACATCAAGACTAAATGGGTATTGGAATTCTCTATGACAAGTCATGTTATTATTTAGTCTTGTCATGAGGCAGTCGCTGCTTTGAAGATGGTGTGGTATCGTGTCCAATAAAGGTTTCAAGATCTTTGCAAGGAGCCAACTTGTTTTAGTTGTTGGTCCATTTTTGTTGGACACTATAGGTCTAATTTTGATACCAGGACCCTCTTTGTGAGTTTTAATTAGGTGGTAGAAGTTAGGAAGATCAGAATTTTTTGTGACGAAGCTGTTGGTTATTCTGTTGTTTATCCTCATTTCCAAAGCTATGGCTTCCCATACTTTGTTGATCTTCATTTCGATGGTGTTTGGTGACATGCGGCTGACTTTCTTGTATGTGTCGATGTTGCCGAGGTGTTCGTAACCAGCTTCACAGTAACGATTCTTCTCTATAATGCAAAATTCTCCCCCCTTGTCACTTGGTAAGTAAACGTACGGTTTCTTTTTAAGGGATTTTAATATTGCCTTTTCGTCTTTCGTTAGGTTTGAGAGATATGGTTTTCTTCTTTCCTTCTCAACTATCTCCATGATTTTGTGACAGACCTTTGAGAGTGTTGAATCTAATTCTGCATCAGGATTTGGTTGATAGAGTTTATCTGTGTTTATGTATACTGGGAGCTGGTTTTCGCTATTTTCATTTTCATGCGGTATTGTATTGTTCCATTTGATCTGGTACGCAATACGACAAAGAGCTGTTTTGAAATTGAGGATGGCTGCTTCATCTATTTCTCTGTTTATACTGAACTTTGGTCCTAGTGAAAGTAATCCTTTTTCACCTTTGGATAGACAATTTGTGAGGTCGGTTACTAGTTCTTTGTTCACTGTAATGCTTTCGTTTCCGTCCAGTGTTTCATTGTTCGTAACAAGACCTGCTTTGAGCTCCTTTTTTCTCAAAATGTGTTTGATTCTTTTGTCAAATCGCAAGGAATAATGTGCTTCTGCTGTCATGAAGGATTGTCTTTGTACCTCGTAGATCAATTCTTTTGGGTGGTTATTCAAATACGTTTTCAAAATGTTTTCTTGATTCTTTTGTTCCCGATGAGTTTCTCCGTACATACTTCTAATTAAATTTGTTAAAATATAATCTTTGATGTTTTTATTTCTCTTGATGTTTTGATCTTTGTTGAGAATCTGAGGTAAGTGGATGTTATCAATTGTTGTTGGATAGATCTTTATTTCCTTACATCGGCGAAGGAAATTTATTTGGCAGTATAATTTCGCAATTTTCTCGTTGATTCTAGCTAAATTTCGTATTTCCAAGTATTTTACCCGGCTCAGGCCTTTTGAAAGTATAAAATGATGATTGCTTGGTAGCAGCATTTATTATTTAAAACAATAAAATGATAATTTAAGCCTTTTGCTGCAAATAATGTATTTAATGTAAGAATTTTCGACTATACGATAGTCCTTGTCAATCTCCTGGAATTTAGCAATGTTCTTCCCCAAAATACCTTTCAATCTTTCTTTTATTTCCTTTCTCTTAATTCTCTCTCTTAATATCCCATTCATCAGTGACATACTCGACTTCAAGATCCTGAAAGAACTTAAACGTACCGGTCTTCCAATTCGGATAGCTGGTGGGTTACTGATAGTTAATTAATTACGCTCTTATGCTGTTACCAGTGTAACCCAGAATACAACATTATTTTCCTCTCGGTACCCGTTGAGCAATCAACGTTGGTACTGTACCAAGGGGTTGAGTACTCGCAAAAAGTGAGCGCGTCAAGCACTGTAATTGTCGAGCACTCTATGGGTTCACGGACGCCGATAGAAGGCACGTGTCCGATTTGTTTCGGTCCCTCATCGAGATTGTTTTCCCAAACGCTTTTCTGCCAACCATCTTATTTTAGACAACCGCAAAGTTCAATCACATACTCATTAGACAACAAGAATCATTTATTTATTCACTACTATATTACAAAGATTGTTTACGCACTCTCGAACGTCTCTCAGGATCGTGGATTGGCTTCAGTCTCTTTCAATTTCTCCTGTTCGGCTAGCCAGGCCCTTTTCAATTTGTCGCGGGTATTCCGCCCTAGCCGTTTGCGTTTCGGCTTGCTTGCCTGGGCTGGTGGGTATATCTGGGCCAACTCCACGGAAAGTGGACGAATCTGCTCGCAAAGGGTGTCCTGGACGAATCTTTCGTTCAATTTACTCTCGAGCGAGCGCACTTGTAGCTTCAGCGCTCGGATCTCGAGTTGATCTTGCTCCGCCTGGGTCTGGAGTTGTGAGATGCGCGTGGTTTGTTTCTTCATCTCAGCCGGACTGAACCACGTACTTTCGAGTTCTCGGCATTTGATCTTGAACTTCTCGACCCGACTTCGGAGGTCTTCGGCTTGTTGCTGGGCCTGTTCACGGTCCTTTCGTAGGTTTTCGAGGAATTTGTACACTGAATGGAAACAATAATAAAATTCCCTCGCTCGCTGCCATGTGCGTAAAGGTGATTCACTTAGTGGTGTAAAATTTATAGCTGAAAGGTGAGTGAGGTCCCCCCGATCCTGGAGACACCCCATAAAATACAATCGCAGAAAAATTAATTTGTTATATGAGGAAGACACATGAACAAATATAATATTAATAATTTTAATAAAGTAACATCCTACAAATTGTCGTATCAATTATTAAAGGAGTCAAACACAATTACAACAACATTATGTCCGATTGATCATATAGTTCATTCAAGTCATCACTGTCGTGGGATTAGGCAGGGTTCTTCCGGGGTCTTCTCCGTTTCCTCGGCCTCTTCTAGTTCCTCCAGGGACACCCCTCCTCTTTCGTCTCTGATCTGTAGATCGATCTTCTTGAGCCGGGCCTGGGCAGCTTCCACATCCCAGACCGCCTGATCTCGGGCCTCTTGCAAACGGTCATTCTCCGGTTCCACCTTCACCCATGTCTGGGCATCGGGCTCTGGGCCGGTCCGGATAATCCGATTGGAACAGTCCAGGTCCCGCCCCTGACACCATCGATGAATATGATGCCAGATGTACCGCGTGCGAAGGCGGGTGATTGTCCATTGCTCGTCCTCTTCGTTGCTGTGGTTATCGTTTGGTGATGCCATGCCTGGAATGTATACGTTAATACCCGCTTAACTCACGTCACTTATCAATGGTCGTCATAATAAAATACATCGAATTAACTCACATATCAATGACTAAGTTTACTACGATTGTTATAACTACTTTTATCAAAGAAAAATAAGTTTTGTTTATAGGTTTTACCAATTTAATTTTTAACTACTTAAAATTAAATAACTTTTACCAAAAAAATAAAGTTTGTGTATAGGTTTTACCAATTTAATTTTTAACTACTTAAATTTAAATAACTTTTATCAAAAAAAATAAAGTTTGTGTATAGGTTTTACCAATTTAATTTTTAACTACTTAAAATTAAATAACTTTTATCAAAAAAAAATAACACTTACAATTATTATCATCACCCTGATTTAAGGCCTTTTGTTTTATCACGGTAATCGTTGTTAAGGTTACGCAACAACTCCCACATTTCTTAATTTTAGTCAGCACGGATATAATAAAGGGAAGGAATTCAGGTATCCAATATTCATATCTTAAGATTTTTCATCGCAACTTAGTGATATCAGTAGCCGACCCCAAATCTCGATCAGTTACTATTGACTGATAATATGCTATGGTCCCTCGCATGGACGAAGAGAGCTTGGCGATGCCAAGGAGAAAAGTTGGCGATTGCCTCGATAATTGAGTCGATATTAACTTATAAAGAACTCAGTGATCCCGATTAGTAACCTTTGTTTGGAAGTTTTTGTTTCGCTTGGATGCTAATATAACGTGAATCTTCGATTTTGGACAAAGTAAAACTTCCTAGTAAGGAAAAAACTTATTTTAACGAAGATGCTTCGATTTCTTTTAATTTTTGAAATTTCGGGAACTCCCCAGATCGGGATCGGATCGATGAATAAGGTTAGTATGGATAATGATGATGATAACAATAGTAATTATAGTAAGAGTAATAGCAATGTCAATTATGATGATAGTAATAAATAATAATAATGTTTATCCTGACAATACCAATGGTAATAGTAATCGCACTAGAATAACGGTAATCATGATAATATTAGTAATGATGATAATAACTTTGATGATAATAATAGTATTAATAACCATAGTAGGATAGTTAATCATGATAATATTAGTCATGATGATAATAACTTTGATGGCAATAATAGCATTAATAATAATAGTAGGATAGTTTCCCATTTTTCCATTCGAGATTCCCCTTTCCTAATTGTAGAAATTCTAAGCTTATGATTTAGGGAGTTACCTTTACAATCTACAGATTTCTGTCTAGAATTCAGCGTTTATGTTTTACCATTTATGAACTTCTACCTTACAGTGTCTAATTAAATATATCTCGTATATAGTTTAATACTTTATGATTTGCTATTCGGTATTTTGTTATTTTATAATCGCTGCTTCAAGTGTTGTAATTTATAAATTTGTGTTAGCTACATTTGTAATTTTCGGATTCCTAATTCATAGCGTTTTATGAATTTATAATTTATCAGTTCTCGTTTCATGAGTTAATTTTGTCGATTTTAGAAATTTATCCTCTACGATCTACAAATTTCCTTTCACTATGATAATTGTGCACTCTTGGCTCTGCAATTGGTATGGTAAATGCGGGACTATCGTCTAGATACTAGTCCATGTTGATTGGACGTCTAGCTGCAGTGCGAGGTCAGAGTTACCAGTCGGTGTGCTTGCAACTTCTATGCCCCGCAGAGTGAGAGCTTTTTGGTTCACCACTCATACGTTCTAGGTAACCTACAATCCTGGTAAGATAACTGGAATAATTAATCGATTTCTCGTTCCTCTAATTCTAGAATGCGGAATGTGCAACTACGTCACTGGTGACTCACAAATTTGTAGATTATATCAATTACCTGATTGGTCTACCGATTGGCTAGCATGACTGCATGTTACTAAAAATAGATTTCATGCGTGTTGTATCGATCGTTTGATTCCTCCGTAAGTCTAATTTTGTATAATTCTTAAGCCATAATTTATGATGATTAAACAGGTTCGTCGTAATGCTGTCGGAAGCCTCTTTGCGGATAATTTTAATTCTGAAGATTTTGGACTATCGGAACTATTGAGTTCATAATCAGGCGGTACCCGATATACCGTTTGCCCTGCCAACGGCTTTGTCGAATACTCCATGGATTTATCAAACCCACTCGCTTCAAGTTATTCGTTGGATTTCGAAAAACGATCTCACCGATACAATTGGACGTAAAACAGGATGACATCGCAATCGCTCAACTCCAATCTCAGATATCCATATTGAACGTTGCATGTGATTCCAATGACAATTATGATTTCCCATAAATTTTCTTATGTAATAAAGTATTTGTATGGTAAACTGTTTTTGTTTTTATTCAAGCTTAGCTGCACAAAATTATTCGAGTTTACTTGGTAGTGTGACCTACACTTTGGCTTTTGGGTATCTTTATTAATCGTTTTGCACCAGGATTTTTCATAAGTGGGACGGAATTTCCGTTTATTCTAGAAGCTGGACAAAATTAAGATTTATAGTTCGGAGGTCTTTAGAGGACTTATAGAGCAAACAAAACTTAGATTATCATCGGAAATTTTTAATCATTATTCTAATCGAGAGTCAAATAAAATCAGGTGTCTGGGTTATACGTTTCTAAAGCACAAGCATCAATCATAGACTCAGAGTTTATACTTCGGAAATTCCAGAAAATATAACCTAAATATCTCGAGATTATGAACTCAGTTACCCTATCAAGCTAACATTATGCTTTAAGTATTCAGTCAAATTATAGTTTATAATCAGTTACCTATTTAAGGAAATGCATAATACTACGCTATAATTTAGGTATGCATAAATTATCGATGGGGGAATAGGAGTTAGCATTATACCTTTCAACACTCAAAAATTATATTTTATATGAAAACCCTAATTTCTAATTTAAATAGCTAAATATGTAAATAATTTATAAAATTCTATTATATTTTTCTGCCTTATATTTTAAAACTAGATTCCGCAATCTATTAAGTTACACTTTATCAATTGGTACTATTACATAATATACTCTATATTTTCAACGGGCATGCAAAGCCATATTTCTACTTCAACATTAATAAAATATAATATAACCCAAAATTATATCCCAATATCTTCACACATTATATTTTAAATAGGCATAAGGTTATATTTCATAGTAAAAATTTATGAATTATTTCTGAATGCAACCTAAAAGTATATAATTAATAATTATAAATTATACTTCAAGCAAAGTTATTTCATAATTTCTAAACATTTAACATTTTTAGATTACATTTTCGGACTCATTATTAAGACATATTTCATAGATCAAGGGTAATACGTATTTATAGGTTGTAGCTTCGACTACAAATTTGAGCCGTAGATTTAAAGTTAATTAAGTACTTTCATTTGATTATTTACGTTTGTCGAACTTCTTTACGAGGATTTCTACATTTACTCTAAAAATTAAAGAAATTTTAAAATTATATATCTCAATGCAGTTCGACAAACGTATAGGCATAATCGAGTTTTCCCATGATGATCAACCGACTACATGTGTTCAATTTGGGTCTGAGTTCTACTCAATTATGACATTAGTGTAACCCTATTGTCAGTAGTGTGTTTATATCCCTAACGACCACAAGCCTCCCACTGTTTTCATGTTTTATACCTATTTTTCCCCCATAAACGTAAAAAAAAACACTTAAAACCCCTAAAAACCTATATCTTTTAATTTCTTTATTCTGAAGACATTTTGGTTTCAAAATAAAGACTTAAAAAAAACAACAAAAATATTATTAAAACGGGGAAAAAAATACTGATAAAACTATGAAAAACGTTTGTCGGCTTGCGGTCGTTAGGGATAGATACACACTACTTGCAGGTCGCCAGTTTATCAAGTCGATAGTTTGTCAAGTCGATGATGCAATCGCTGCGGTCTTGGCAAGTCGACAGCTTGGTAAGTCGACAGCTTGGCAGGTCGATAGCTTGGCAAGCTGCTAGAATATAAATATAAAAAAAATAAAAAAAAATAAAAATAAAAATAAAAAAATAAAAAAAATAAAAATAAAAAAAAATAAAAATAAAAATAAAAATAAATATATAAAAATTTAAAATTTAAAAACAACGTATCCAGTAAAAAAATTTTTTCTAAAAATGAATTGTAATATTTGCAATAGAGTTTTTAAAAATAAAACAGGATTAATTTCTCACTATAAATCGAAAGCTCACTTACTAAAAGAAAATAATCTTAATGACACAAATTCAAAAGTTTGTACTAAATGTAAAGGAAGATTTCTACATTCTGGATATAATAAACATTTTGAAAATTGTATCGGGAAAAATAGAGAAATATTTACATGTCCTCATTGTAACTTTTCAACAAAACTAAATTTCTATTATTTAAGACATTTAAAAGAATGTAAAAATAAAAAACAAAATTCTGACGTTGAAGAATGTCATTCAGAAGGAGAACCTGATCATGTTGAAAGAGAAAAATACAACTGGGATGATTTTAATCATATAGATGAATTTCAATTAAAAATTAATGGACCTGCAACCCCTGGAGAATATATAAGGAGAAATAAAAAAAATATTAAAAATTCTTTCACTGAAGCTTTAAAAAATTATAAACCAACAAGGTATAATGTTATAAAATATAAAATTACAATCAAAGCAAAATATTGGAGAGGACCAGAAGAAAAGACAACTCCTTTAGATGTTGAAATTGGAATACCTTTTAAATATTTATTTTCAACTAGAGGATTTAATAAAAGCATCAAAGAAATAATTCAAGCAGTAGAAGCAAAACAAGAAGAGGTTGAAAATGAATTAGGAGATTCAAACTTAGTATTCAACTCTTTCCAAACTTTAGTGATTGATTATTGGAGAGGATTACCACCTAATCCTAAATCTTATATTCAAACACCCTTTAGATCTAGGGTTGTTATAAATGTACAGAATAAGGATAACAAATGTTTCATGTGGTCAATACTTGCAGATTTACATCCTCAAGCTGAAAACCCTCAAAGAGTTTCAAAATACAAACAATATGAAAATGAATTAATATTTCCCAAGGGATTCACACACCCAATGAAACTAGAAGACATTTCAGAATTTGAAAAACTAAATAATCTTAAACTTAATATTTATGAACATGTTAAAGGATGGGGACATGGAAGGAAAGATATTATTCCAATTTATATTTCTGATAGTGATAGCACGAGGGAGATATATCTTTTAATCTTGGAAGAAGGAAATAATCAACATTATGTTTTAATAAAAGACTTTCAAGCTTTTACATCACCAGAGAATCCAACTAGTGGAGGAGGAACATGTAAAAGATGTCTTCATTATTCAACAACTAAAAACTCTATGATTAAACATGCAAGATTTTGTGAAAAAGATGATCCAGCTTTAATTAGAATGCCTACAGATCCCAGGATGTATTTTAAAAACTTTTCAAATTTATTACAAACATTAGGAGTTGTCTATGGAGACTTTGAATCTATAAATCGTAAACAAGATATAATTATGCAATATTTAAAAATAATAGAAAAATATAAACTCATGGATGAATGGAAAGCCTCTAAACAGAAGATGAAACCAGAGAGGATGAAAGCCTTTCTAAGAAAAAGAAATAAACCTAATAGTGTTAAAAAAACTAAACAATTACCATCTGCTTATAAATTATTATTTAAAAGTAATTATCCTGAACTCATAGAATCTAGAGAATATGCATTTCAAGGAACTTCAGAAGATGTTTTAAATCATTTTACTAAAAGTATAAATGATCTAGAACATGAAATATTTAAAATATTAAAAACAAAGTATCCTCAAAAAATTTCTAATCAACAACAACAAGAATATGAAAATACTTCCAACTGTTGGATGTGTAAACAAGACATTCTTCCTGATGATAAAGTTATAGATCACGATCATTTAAAAAGTGAAAATAATTATCGAGGAGCAGCCTATAGAAATTGTAATCTTAATTGTCATACTCCTAAATTTGTACCAGTTATATTTCATAATCTTTTTGGTTATGACATACATCTATTTATTAAACATTTAGCAGAAAATGCTAAAAAACTCTTTCAAAGTTATAGGACTTACAAAGGAAAAATATAAATCAGTTGAATATGGAAAATTAAAATTTATAGACTCGTTAAACTTTCTCCAAATGTCTCTAGATGGAATAGCTAAAACAATGAAAGCAGAAAATTTTAAAATCACTCGAGAATTCTTGGAAAAAATAATATCCCCCCAGAAGAATATCCTACATGCTTAGCAAAAGGAATATATCCCTATGACTATGTTGATTCATTTGAAAAATATAATGAAACAAAATTACCAGAGAAAGAAGATTTCTATTCCCAACTTCAAAAATCTCATATTACAAATCAAGAATATTCTCGAGCAAATAAAATGTGGGATCTTTTCAACTGTAAAACTTTAGGAGAATATACAAGTATGTACTTATCCCTAGATGTTTATATTCTAGCAGATTGCTTTGAAGAATTTACAAAGTCTTTTGTTCTTAAACCTTATAATTATATAACAGCTCCTTCTTTAGCTTGGGATACTATGTTATATACCATTTGGACTTCAGATCTTCCAGAATCTGATAAAATTATAGATCTTTTAACCGACCAAGATATGTTTAATCAAATTAAAACAAACATTAGAGGAGGAGTATCTTCAGTAATGGGGAATAGAGAAATAAAAGCTAGAAATGCAATAACTACTAGCCGAAGAATCTCTAAACACCCTGATCCATATATAAAACTTAACAATGAGGAACTAAAAGAAGTATTAGAAGGAATGAAAAATCCTCTATTTATACTTTATATAGATGCAACAGCTTTATATTCAGGAATTATGACTCAATATTTATCAATGAGTGACTTTCATGAAATATATCCTCCAGAATGCCCCTCAGAAGAAGAATGCCCCTTAAAAGACCTTATGAAAGAAATACTTTCAACTCCTAAAGATTCTCCAATAGGATACTTTGTAGAATGTGACCTCGACTACCCAGATGATATAAAATCAGGAACAAGACATTTCCCTTTAGCTCCTATAAGAAGAAAGATTAATGTCCAAGAACTTTCATCCTGGCAAATCTCACAAGATAAACCTCCAACAATGAAACTTCTTTGTGATCAAACAGATCGAACTTATTATCTTTGTCACTATAGACTCCTCCAGTTTTATCTTTCACAAGGAATGATATTAAAAAAAGTTCATAGTGTCATAAGATTTAAACAAGCAGCATTCATGAAGACTTTCATCGAGGAGAACATTCGTTGTCGAAACATTGCAAAAAGAGAAGGTAACCTTTTAAAAGACAATAATTATAAACTTTTAAACAATTCAGTCTTTGGGAAGACAATGGAGAATGTTGATAAATATACTCATATTGAACTCCTAACAAATACATACGAAAGATATAGCCCGTTATAATCGTATGCTAGGAAAGCCTACATTTAAAAACGCACAAGTATTTTCTGAAAATCTTACTGCAGTAGAACTAAAGAATTATGAGAAAACATATAATAAACCAATATTTATTGGCTTTGCAATTTTAGAACTTTCAAAATTACAAATGTATGAAACATATTATAACATCTTACAACCTATATATGGATCGAATATAGCAATGCATGCAATGGATACAGATTCAATGTTTTTAACAATAAGAACTCACGATTTACAAAGTGATATCTCTGAAAATCCTATACTTTCAAATTTAATAAATTCATCTGGAGAATTATTTTCGTTTAAAGATGAAAAACCTTTTACTCCTATAGAAAATGGAATATTTATTCGTGCTAAACAATATTCATATGAAACATTACAAAACCTAAATTTGAAGAGCATACATTTATATTAAAACCCCAGAAACAGAAGAAAGCATTACACATAGATATCCTATATTCCCTAAAGAAGAAAAAACCTGTAAAGGATAACAGATGTAAAGGAATTCAGAGATGTGTAGCAAAGAATCTTTCTCATCAAGATTATATAGATACATTGAATCCAAATCATAAAGATAAAATTGATGAAATACATCAACTTAAAAGTGAAAAGCATGATATTTACTTGATAGAATCCCAAAAAGTATCATTATCAAATTATGATGATAAAAGATTCATACTAAGTGATTTAAAGACAACTCTTCCTATAGGAAATAATTTAATACCGATAATAAAAAATCTTGCTAGTTTGAATAAGTTATATGATACAAAGATTACTGATCTTGATATTTATAATGTTGAAATCATTTATCCTGAGAGAATTGAGAAACCTTTATATTCTCAAGTTTTTAATCCTATATGTTTAGAAACTTAAATATTTTAATACTGATCCTGAATATATAAAAGGTCTAAGTGATAAAGAATTTAAAGATCATAAAGAGGTTCTAAAAACTAATTTCGAAAAGTTAACATCAGATTCTATCAAATGATTTTTTTCTTTTAAAAATGTCAACAATTAATTTAAGAGTGACAACATCAACCTTTTGAAGGGCAATAAATTTTTTTATGTATGATTCTTTAGCCACTTCTCTCGTTTAATTTTTTTAGAATATTCATTAGTTATAACATTAGCACTTTTTAATCTATTAATATTATTTTTAATATCTTGTATTATTTGATTTGATTTCATTATTTCTTCGTCTGTTAGGATTCCATCTTCCAAAGCTTTAATTGAAATAAAAATAATTTAGAGATTCCTAATTCTATTGATAAACAAACTTCTCTATATAAACTTTTCTTTTTAGAAGTATAAGATAATGAAACTATTTCAGTTAAGAAACCATCAGCTACAGAAATACTTCCAAGTATTACAGGTGCAAGAGTAACAACTGGTAAAGTTATGGGTAAAATAACTGTTAATATTGCAGATGCAAATCCTAAAGAATAACCTATAATTTTTAAAACTGTATTCCCTTTATTCCATCTATTTTTAATTTTTTTATAATGCTTTAATAAATCTTGTAAATGTAAGGTTTCTGATTTAAATTCTTTTACTCTCATAATTTCAAGTTCTGTGGGAGCCGAGGCTTTGGAAGAATAATATCTTGATGATAATTCTGGATATATTTTTTCTTCTCTTACTTCCATTTTAATAATTAAAAAAATAAGACTTTATTCTTCTGAGCACCATCTGGTACCAATACTCGGATATCAAAAGAAACTCTTGTTGAGAGGATATCTTTATACAATTCTCTCAATGCTTTACGAACTTCATCAACATCAACCTTTTTTTCATAAAATATTAAATCTATATATTGTACAAGTGTGCTTTTAAAAATGATATTCCTACTTTTAACTTTATGTAGTCCATGTGAATGAGTATTAACATACCAATCTCCGTGTGGTAATCATAACTAGTCATTATAACATCACCCTTTTCAAGCTTACTATTATAATCACATTTCACAAACCATTTCATTCTTTCATTATCATCATCAAACAAAAAGAAATAAGGATCAATAATCTTTACAACCATAAAAACACCCCATTCTTTACATGTTTGTTGTTATTAAACTTGGTTCTATAAAATGTTTATATGTATGGGGTAATAATGTTTTATTCTGTTCTAATTCAGCAGCTCTTTTTCTAATACTACGTGTGGTGTTAATGTGTGTTCCATGAGACTCTAAATTTGAAATTCTTTTATTAAATGATGTAATCATCTCATTTATTATATTATATATTGTATTAAATTTAGTATTCATAATTTGTTTATCTTTAGAGTTTAATATGGCGGCATTTAACTTTACAACTTGTTCAGTTAACAGACTTTGTAACTTGTCAAATTTATCATTAAATCGTTGTTCAATATTATTAAGCTTTGATTCCATTGAATCAATTTTTGTTGTTAATGAACTTTCAATTCTTGTTGTTGTTTAAATCAGTATATTTTTTAACACCATCTACATATTTCTTATTAACTGCATCAGCTTCATCAGTTGGAAAGATAATTCTTTTATCTTGTGTCCATTTAAAATTAAATCACCCTTCATTGAATCACCTCTTTCATTAATATATTTATTTCTGTTAAAGTTAATATTTCTTCTGTATTAAACCCTGTTTTTATTGTTCCACCACCTCTATTACATGGAATATAAGAACTCATTTATTAATAATTTAAAATGAATCTTCAAACCTGTTTTCAAATGTAAATACATCGAAATCTCTTCTCCATTAAAATCAATCAATTCTCCTTCTTGATTAAGAATTTTAAAATTAATATCCATTATATATTTTCTACATAAAGGTAAATAATTTGGAGGATTCATTCTTTCAACTATTTTATATCCCATAGGAACTGTGTTTGAGGGAAAGGAATATAAAACATTTGTTTGTTTACCATTATTATAAGAACCAGCTATACAATCGCAATGAATATTTATTGTGTTTGTATTTATTATTTTTATAATATTTTCTGATGTTATATTCTCAACTTTAGGTATGTTATAATGACTCTGTGTAAATCCTAAAATTGTTCTAAAGAAACTATTATTTTGAAACCTAATTCCTATATTCTTTAAAGTCATTATACATTTTGAAGTTGGTAAATCTATTTTAATTTCAATAGCTCCATTTGTTTTTTTTAGAAAGTATATTATTTAAATCTTTTATCTCATAAGCCCCGGGTTCTATTATTATTATAATGTTATCCTCGAATTTTGGGGGGCTTACATAACTAAATGTGTTATTATCTTAGTTATATTAAAATAGTATTATAAGCACAAAACCATAATAGTCCTAATTCATAATTTAAATTTTGATCTAATTTAATTGAATCTTGAAAGTTTATGGTAAAGTCTGATTCTTTTGAATTTATAGATAAAGTTCTTGAATATTTATCTGACATTATGTTTACCATTTTTTTTAAATTATCTTCCGGAAGGTTGCGAAGCTCCATTTTCATAGTATAGATTTTAAATCATTATAAATTTTCTTGGATTAAGGAAGTGAAACCTTCTCCTTTGGATTTATTCAATCTATACAAAACATATAAGCTTAAATACCACATATTTTAGTATTATTAGGTTGAACTTGTAAAGAATTAAAAGTGTAGTCCGAGAGATAGTCTTCAACTTCTTTAGTGGTTTAATCCCAAAAGAATCAAAGTATATAGATTTATTATATATACAAACCCAATGAGATCCTTTTTCATTTGAATTTTGATAATTTATAATGATATTCTTTGGAGTGTCTTCTTTCAGACTCGACAATTCATCATTCATTAATATTTTTATTTTTAAATTTAAATAATCTGCATAATCTTTTAAATCAAAATTTGTTTTTGCATTTATTCCAAATGTTTTTAAAAAATCTAATATTGAAGGAGTCATTTTATATTTTATAACTTCGTATTTATAACTTCGTATACTTATTAAATTTATCTTTTGAAATTATTCCTTGTTTTAATAATTCTTTAGAAATCTTTAAAATATCAGAATCTAAATTATTATGTCCTGCTTTTTTAGCTGCTAATAGTTTTCTTAATTCAATAAAAGATTGATTGGGTTTATCTCCTTACCCTTTCCCTGGTCCTCTCCTTCTGTGACAATATAACCCCTTTCATTTTTATTTAAATATTTCTTTAAATCTTGAATATGTTTTGCTTTAGCACTACCATGTACTAATTCTATTAAATTTAAATATTTTTTAATTTCTAGAAGATCAACATTCTCTGAGGGATATCCACAAACTAATCCATAAAAATCATCTGTAAATTCAAAATCTAGGTGTTTAGTATTATAAACATTTTGTGAATGAATACGTGATTTATTTTCTGAATTTAAATATAACAGAAAGTCATGTTTATTAATTGTTATTATTTGATATCCTTCAACATTAATATTAAATGTAGGTTTAATTGTTTTACTTAAACTCACATTAATTTTAGGATCAAGTATAAGAGGTTTTATATTTAAATCTTCCAACCATGGTAATTCTTTTAAATCTTGTTTATCTTCCAACTCTTTAAATTTTAAAACTTCTAAATCTTTTTTATGGCTTTAATTGTTGGTCCTTGTTGTTGTTGGATTACCTCATTTAATATTATAGATTCAGCGTGTTGAGTTGTATCTTTTTTATTATATTATCTTGTTCTGATTGTAATTTTTTAAAAGTGCTAATCTTTCTTCATATACCATTTTAATGTATTAAAAATGGTATCATTTTGGTAAAGGATCCGTGGAAAGGGTTTCAAGTATAAACCTTTACCATTTTTAATTTTACAAAGACATCCATTCTTTAAAGATTTACATATTTTTTTAAAATCATCTTTATCTTTTGAAGATAAAGATTCAGATGATGAAATTTGATTTTTTAAAAAATCATTTAAACCACGGCCTTTATAAGGATCAAGATAGAGACCCCTTCCCTCCCTTCATTTTCTCGATTTCAGTTTGTAGTTTTTCTTTTTCTAGGTCTGTCTTTTGAGATTCTTTAGCTTTTTGAACTGTAGTTGCAATTCCTCCAGCTATTCCAGCAGCACCTGATAGTCCGGCAATGATTGCAGGTATTAAAGCAGCTAATGGAAGAATACCTCCGGATTTGGAGGAACTCCCTATATGTTCTTTAACTTGTTCTTTTACATGTTTTCCAATAAAATATTTCTTACCATCAATTACAACTGATTTATTTTTATTTGAATTTATTAATTCTTGCAAAGATTCCTCTGTAGGGTTTTGTGTTGTCATTTTATAATAAATAAAAATGGATACTTGGAAACCAATTTTAAATAGACATAAATCTAAATTTAATAATAAAGTATTTCCTGATAATTTTAGATGCTTAATTATTGGATCTTCTGGATGTGGAAAGAATGTTCTTCTTATGAGAATGTTATTAGAAGATGGTTTTTTGGATTATAATAATTTAATCTTTTATTCTACAACCATTAACCAACCGGAATTACAACTTTTGAAATGTGGATTTGAAAATAAATTAACTAAAAAAGCTATAATTGATATTTTTAAAAATCAACATACATATCCCGAAGAGGTTTTTCATCCTTGTGATATGGTTGATTGGTACAAGGAAAAGATTTTAGAATCAGATATTAGTAATAAAAATGATTATATAGGGGATGGAATCCAGATCTTATTCTCTAATAAACCTGAAGATGTTTTACATTGTGATTTACTTCCTAAAGATAAAAAGAATCTAGTTATATTTGATGATGTTGTTAATATGAAAAATCAAGAGATTCAAAAGAGTTACTTTACACGAGGTAGACATAATAATTGTAATGTTATTTATATATCTCAAACATATTATGCTTTAGATAAAAATTCAATAAGAAATAATTCCAATTGTTTTATATTTTTTAAATTAGATCGCCGTGATAAGAATATGATTTATAATGATTTATTTTCAAATGTTGAACCTGATAAGAATATGTTTGATATGTTTGTTGATAATCATTGGAAAGAAAAATATAATTATATTTATTTGGATAGAGAAGAAGCTGAAATATGGAAAAGTTTGTTTTAGGGCTTGTCGACTTAAAATCTGTTTTCTGTAACTCATTATTATAAAATCTACCTAATATTTTTTCATTATTTAAATCGATGATACCATATGTTATTGGAGTTGTATAATGTATTTTATTTATAATAAAAATTTCATTTGTCCATTTTGCTGTGAATCCTTTTTCAAATTTATTTTTATATTTAAATATTCTTACTCGGTCACCAATTTTAAATTTTGGTTTTATAGGGGTTGTATCAACAATAACATCATTTTCAATATTTACCACTTTAACTGTTTCAGGATTCAAGGAAGCATTTAAAGGTGTTGATTTTATAGAACTATGTACATCATTATTATATTCATTTACAATCTTTTGTAACAATTCATTGTTCCATTTTTGTTTTCCAATAGCAGTAAAATATTTCCACATTTTATTTTTTAATGTTCTATTTAATCTTTCAACTACGACTGCTTTTCCTTCGTTTTCTGTTGAATATAATTTAATATCGTTTTCATTTAAAAACTTTGTAAAAACTTTGTTATAAAATTCTGTTCCTTTGTCACACCATAAATATTTTGGAATTCTTTGATATTCTTCAAATATATTTTCAAATGCTTCTGTAATGGAATATCCTGTTTTATTTTCTAAACATCTTGCAAAAGCAAATCTTGTATATAAATCTATTACAGTTAAAATTATTTTATATTTTTCAGGGTCTGATGATTTGGTTGGCATAAAGACTAAATCTGCAGACCATGTTTGATCTTTTTCATGTACTTGAACTTTTAAATATTTTTTATTTTTTCTAAATTCATGGTGTAATTCGTTGGCATATTTTATTTCTGATTCTGTTGGGGTTTGTAAACTAGTCTTGGCTGTACTCTCGAGGGATCTTTCAATCTCTGCTTGTTCGATAATCTNTATATACCTATTTTGTACACGTGTATGTATTGATGCATTAAAACAAACTCGAATTCTTTTTATTCCAGAATTGTCTATTTCACGATTTTGATATTTTTAATGGCAATTTTTGTGCCATAATTTTTGTTTTCATTTTTAAAATTTTATTTTTTAATTATTTTTCGTTAATTTGACGTCCATGATGGATTTGGAACGGTTCCAGAACATTCTATTTTACTTTTAATTTAATTTTTATTCCAACTGGTGTTTTATGAATTTCTTTTTAAGATTTATTATTTTTAATACTAATTTATTTATTTTCTCTACTTTTTATGGCTTTTGTGATGGTCATCGCCATTTTAATGGAATGGTCTGGGTTTTCTGGAATTTTTTACTGTTTTTACCATCTTTTAAGTTATTCGAGTTTGCTTTTTGTAATTCTATGTTTATTTGGTTATTTTTGAGTTAGATTTTGCATAACTTCTTGCTTTTGTATAATTTTATTTAATTTGTGTGTTTATTATTCTTGTTGTTTTCTCTGTTTAATTACCATTGTTTATTTGGTGTAGGTTTTAATATTTAATTATACTTGGTGCTTTTTTACTTGCTGTGTACCTACACATTTCAGTCACAATGTGTATTTTTGGTCTAGAATTCAGTTCTAGCCCAACATAAAACACTCGGGGGCCCATAAAATTGCGACCCGCAATTTAAATCAGAAGATGAACAAGATTAATTTTCAGAATACTTGCACTATATTACAAGTGCCTACATGCAAATTGGGTCCACGAGCTACAGGGTCGTGACCTCAATACCCACATACATAAAAATGCTACTATTACACTACATTTTACAGATGGGTTGAAAGATGAAGAAAAAGAACGACCGAGGTCGGTCCACATAAAAATAAAATTATCATGCTCAGAAATCAATGTTATCCGTCACAATCAGTCTCACAATTGTTTGATAATGTTTTATAATGTCACGAAATGTTTATACTGTCGTGATGTCACATTAATAGAATTCGGTTGTTCGGGATCTCGTCTCGATGACGGCTCTGGTTTCAATGTTTGGGGAGGATTTGAAATATCTTGGTTGGTTCGTTGTTTGGAGTGGCTGTTCTTCCATTGGGATACGAATACTCCTTGATTGTTCTTTTAGTTTGAGGGTTTTGTTTCTTGCTTTACTGGAATTGGGTTTGAGTGCAATCAGGCCCAGTACGGTAATGTTTATCATCAGGTTTGCCGCTAATAGGATCAATATTGTGAGGGGTTCAGATTCTCTTAGTTCTACTACTTTGGGTTTGTTTATCATTTCTCCCAATTGGGTTGTATCTGTAATTTCTGATTTTTCGGGTTTGTTGAATTTGTTTTCTTCCGAGGTGACAACTTTCTTTATTTCCTCCAGGGTTTTAATCATCTTCTCGGAGTTCATTGGGTTTTTGTTTATGGTAGTTAGGATTTCTCTTGTCATTTCTTTCAAGGTTTTCGTTACCTCATTTTTAATGCTGGGTTCCTCTTTGATGGTGGAAGTTATTTTTCCTCTCATTTCCGCTAACGATTTTACTACTATTTCGCAATTGTTTGAACGTCCATTGGCGGCTGTTGTTACCTGTTGTTTTATTTCCTCTAATATTATTACCATCATTCTCATTGCGGCTGGATCCGTTTGGGTTTCTTTCTTTGATTTCTGACTTTGGAATTGTTTGGCTAATGTTGCTATCTGAGTTCTGATAACTTTCATTTCTTGTTCCAAGATTGTTTTTATTGTCTGAGCCATTTGCACTTCCGTCGAACTTTCAGTTGTTTGTGGACATTGCGAACATTGCAACTTGATTTGTTCGCATTCCTCATTGGGTTTTTCGCAGATCGATTTAAAGCTACTACATGTGCTATCTTCTCTCTGGTATGGGTATTCTTTCTGGCATCTAATCATTGATTCTTCAGCTTGCAGGTTTCTTAGCATTGTCATTATAATCATCACCACGATTAGGCTTCTCATCTTTACATATACATATACATTACTAATAATTACTTGGCTTTATTTACAATTTATTTACACGGTTATTTTTGTCTCATTTATTGGGAGTCACCGACCTCATCCCTTAATTTTACGGGAGGTTCAGGTGCTCGTCTTTTGCTCAACTCGTTCATTCTTATTACTTCGAGTTGCGTTGCTATCAACTGTCTTTTTAATTCTGGTATTTCTTGTAATTGCTTCTCTTTACTTTTCCATTTTCTCTGCTTGATGGTTATTGCCGTCTGCAATGCTTGCATGCTTCGTCGTTTTTGATTTAAGATTCCCCCGGTAATTTTTTTTCAACTTCCATTGCTTTTCTGTTTCCTCTCTTTGTTCCTTGATCTCCTCCTTGAGTCTTGCGTTTCTCTTGTCGACCTTTTTACTTTCTCGCATTCTCGTTTTTGCATAAGCGTATTGTGCTTCCAATTGTTCGATATAAACTTGGTCGATATTCACAATCTTTTTCAACTTCCTTGTTTCTGATTTCCAATAGTCTTCGATTACTGCCTGAGCTCTCAACTCTACTATCTCTTGTCTCAGGTTTTTATTTTCCGTCTCTTTTAGTTTCGATTCATTTATTTCCCTCAAAATTTCTTGCTTGACAGTGTTTATTAATCGTCTTGATTGAACAATGTGCTGTCTCAATCTCGTAATCTCTACATTTTGATTTGCAATTTTTGTTTTGAACAACTTCTTGCTGACTCTCCATTTATTACTATAATATTTCATCGGTTCTTGTTTGATTGGTATCGTATTCTGGCTTTGTTCAGGTTGGTCATTTGACTTTCTTTCGTTACTCGTTGATTCTCTTTCTTTTAAATAATTCATATCTACAAAAATATACACATCATATTCCCTTTCGTCTTCTTTTTATTTTGAATTTTTGGTTTTGTATTTTTTATTTGGTTTTGGTTTTGTATTTTTTATTTGGTTTTTTTTTTTTTTTTTTAAATCCTTCTTATTTACGGGCAACATCTCTCTTCGACTAAATCCATGTTGCGTTATTTTGTTCGTTATTTTCTTCGAAGCCTTCATCTGTTGTGACTTCGGCAGGCTGTGGCACTTGCAACGGGAACAGGTAGAGTGGCATTAATAATATTGGTGGTTGTCTCCTTAACCGATCTACTTCCTCCCGCAATTCCGTTGAGATATTTATTTCTTCATCCAACAAAAACGTTAATCTACTTTCGTTTTCTATCATTTCGTCTAATTCCTCTTCCAATCGTTGGGTTCTTTCCAGCGCTTTTAGCTTCTCGATTTCTGCTCTCAGATTCGCTTCGTTTTCTTCGAAGCATCGTTTTATTATTTCGGTTTCCTGTTTGGCTTGTTGAATTGCCTTATCGCACTCCTCTCTACATTTCGCATTAAGTGCAATCTGATGCTTCCAATTCACATCCCTTTGGGTGTACATACCTTTATATCCGTTCATCTCTTGATTGGCTTCCTCCACCTCTGTTTGTAATTGTCGGATCTGTCGATCTTGGTCTGTGAATTGTTGTTCCCATCTCTTTTCCTGGTATTCATACCTTCTTATCTCTCGAGTCTGTTTCTTTATGACTCTCCGTCTACCGTCGCTGTTCCGCGTCTTGATTCTATGTTCTCTACTCAATCGGCTGATCTCATCTTTTTGGTTTTCTATCGTTTCCCACATTTTAAATTCGTCTCTTTCCAACAGTTTCATTGGTAACTGTCTTAACTCCTCTTTGGTCTCTTTCCAATTCTTTTTCCATTTTCGGGCTTGATGCTTGAGACACTTTTCGGTTTCCTCAAATTTCTGCTGTCGTTTTCTCCACTCTACTTCCTCTTCTTCTCGCTGTGTAGCCCTTGTTTCGTAAAATTCTTGGTCTGCTTTTCGTAATCGCAGTTGTTCCTTGCTACTGATTTTCCAATAGAGCACTTGAGTTTGACTTCCTAGGTATTTATACTTCCATTTCTGAGCTTGTATCTTTATTTGTGTGTTAATTCGCTCTAATACGTTATCTTTAACGATTGGTTCTCTATGCGGTGTTCTCCTCCCTTGCCCTCTGACTTCGTTTAGGGTCTTTTTGCATCTTTCCCATTTTCTTTCATCATTGCGCATTTGCCCTTTACTTCTTCTAGTTCGGCCTTGTAATTTCGTATTTGATGTTCGTGACTATCATTCTGCCTCGTTTGGAGGGTTTCGTATTTTCGTTTCCATTGTTGCGCTTGTAGTTTTATTCGTTCCGTTTTACGCTGTTCTTCCTCGTATTGCTCCTTTGCTTCTCTAATTTGTGTCTTCTGCATTATTATCTCTCCGCATAACCCAACTATCTCCATAATCCGCTGAGTTCGTAAGTTCGAGAGCTCTTCCTCCAATTCTTGGTATGTTGATGTATTTCTCACATCCTCGGTTAATTCCTCTACCTGTTTCATCCACTTCTCTTTTGCTGCTAGTGCTTCCGCCTTCTCCACTTCTAACTCTTGTTGCTTTTTCTCATACATGGTTTTGTACATTTCTATTTCTCTCTTTACTCTTTCTGCTTCGTATGTTTGTATGATGGATTTGTACTGTTCGAGTTGTTGCATCTCGGTTTCCACATAGGTTTGTGATTCTTTATTCATTGTCTAAATAATTACACTATTACTACCACTATTATTTCATACATTTATTATCTACACTTTATACACGGAATTTTAATTTTCGTTATTGATCGGCGTAGCGAAATCCTTTGATTCGCTGCGCAATCCTCTGTCTACACATTAGACATTCCTTTATTTTCCTACTACACGTGGCACACGCGATCAAATGTCCGCATGGCATATGAATAACTTCTACACTCCTCTCCCAACACATAGTACATTTGATATCTCGTAAGATAGCTGCTTTGACCATTGATTCTTCTTTTATTTTTGTTTCAGGTTTTTCCCTATACTGAGTTATCGCTCTGATCATATCGTACGTTCTTGTTGGTATATGTACGTTTTTCTGTAATCTCTCTCTAATCATGTTCTTTGCCCTTGTCGTGCCTATTCCGGCTGCTTTCAACGCTCTGCACATGTTAGGCTTGTCTACAACTTCGTCAACCTCTTCTTCTGTTACTAGTACTTCCGGATATTCGGTTTCTTGTTCGCTGTGATATAGACACCATGCTTGATGTCTAATTTCTGGTATGCCTTCTTCCGGTAATCTCTGTTGGCTTTCGCATCTTTCACACTTGAGTATTTGCTTTTCTGTTAGATAGAATCCTCTTATCGCTAGTTCAGGTCCTCTCGTATCATCTCCGAACGTTTTCATTTTGTTATCCGCTATTTGCGTGAGGAATTCCCCTTCACAAGTTGGAACATATTCATCAACGATTCTGGTTATCGCGATGCTCATTTTCCCTCCTTTTTCGTCTTCAGTTTTCAATTTCTCCAAGGCTTCGTATTTGATTTCCGGTTTGTTGTGTACATCAAATCCCAGTACGAACGGACAAGTTGGAAATCGTTTACGATGTTCCTCCTTTGGGTGTTCTCCTTTTTTCCATTCTGCTAATTTCCCTTTACAGAAACGACACGTTACTTGATCGGGTATCTCTGGTTTTCCGGAGAAGAAAAATCCGTTGAGTGCCAGCGCTCGGTTCTGTTCCTTGGTGAAAATGGTCTGGTGTTCAAATGACCGGTATCTCTGGTTCTCGCATCTGAATTGCTCACTATCTCCCTGTTTCAAATTCCCATGTACTAAACTATAATCATTTCCCATTCTTTGATAATACGCGAAACCGCTTGGTTTCGTTTTGCTGACTTCCACATCTCTCGCTCTTTCTCTAGATGGCGTATCGTCCTCTTCTACTCTCATTGTGATCGTTTTCTTTCGGATGTTCGGTTCCTCTTGATTACTCATCTATAATAAATTTCATCATTTCTTTTTGTATTTTTCCTTTTTCTAATTTTTATGGTTTTGGTGAATTATTTTACTTTATACAGTAGCTTTATAATTACTTTACATAATTACTTTACATTGTTTTTACAAAATATTTACAGTTTCCTTCTATCCGTCTATCGTATTTCTATTGTTGGTCCTACCTCGTCTAGTTCAATTAGGAAGAATATGGTGTCCTTTTCTATGTAGGAACCGTCATTGAACTGGTATAGCTGCATAAACTCTGCTACTCCTACCGCAGGATTAACCTCTGTAATCGGTTTATTCCATGCTGGACTTGATGCTCGACAGCACATTATATGTGTCTTTTTTGACCCTAAGAGAGATATTTTTAATTTATGTCGGAATGGCCATACTATTAGGTCGTCAAAATCTCCTTTACAGATTTGCATATAGAAGGACATGCATCGATCTTTAAACTTTCCCTCACCATTTGGGAACCATCTCAATTTCATCTTGTATCCGTGTTTCTTGACGTAGAATGGTTTGCTCACTATCGTTGTCTGGATTCCTTGCTTTGCTCGCTCCATTATTTCCGTTATTCCTTGGATTTTCCACATATATGGTAATATTGGTAGTTCCTCTGTTGTCAGCTCCTTTGCCATCCATTTGGTTTGTAGTTTATTTACTTCGACTAATTTGTCGTCTAATTTCAACATTCTTTGTATTACGGCTTCTCTCGTATTTTCGAAGCTTTCCTGTGAGCTCAGCATTTCTTTTATCATGATTTTGTGTGATTTGAGCTCGTCTTTGACGTCTTCGATTGCTCTTGCTGTTAACTCTATTGCTCTCATCATCTTTTGCATGTGCTCGAATGTATTCTCCTCCACATGCTTCTTCATTTCCTCTGCTGGTAATTGTGCTCTACAATCGAATGTCACCATTGGGCATTTTATCGCTTTTCTCGTGCATATCTCCCAATGTTCATTTAATCTGACGTTGTTAATTTCTCCACATTCGTTTGGGCATCTCCCTGTGTATTCGTCGCAAATCCGTCTTTCTACTGCGTTTCGATGTTCCATTTCGATCTCTCTCCAATTAGCAGTTTCTCCGCAAAATTCACATTTTTCCGTTCGCGCTTCGCATTCTCCTTTATGTTTGGTTTTCTCTTTTCGTAAAAACTCTACCGTACATGCTTCGCATTCTAATTCTAAATATTCGCATACGTCGGTATGGGCTCTCAACTCCTTTACTCGACCTGTCCATTCGCATGACCTTTGGGGACATCTTATTTTCACTTCTCTGATTTCCCGGTTCATTGCTTTATCCGGTATCGTGCCAGTGGGAACCAACTTAAATGCTTCTCCACATCCTGGACAAGTTTCCCGCTTTAGCTGTGCTAATCTTATATCACACCCTCGGCACAATCTACAACCGCATCGAGTTTGACTTGCTCCAATTAATAGTCTTCTACATGCTGCATCGGCACATAATAGTCTCTCTTCGAACTCGTCCGGCTTGGCTTGATATTTTCTCATCAACTCATGGTTAATCTTTTGTTCCTCTGCTTCTCTCTGGCTTTCTTCTGCTTTGTTTTGCATTCTACAATGATAACTTTTAAATCCTGGGATTCTACTTGGTTATAACTCTATTTATTTACAAGATTATTTACATTTTACTCCTTTCTCTCCTATACGTCTACCGTCGAGTCAGGTTCTCCAGTTCCTGGCAGTCCGGTCATCCACTCGACTAAACTGGTAATATCATCATGTTGTCGATTTTCGTGTAACCTTCTAATTTCTTCCGCTTGCCATCTGACTTGGCTTATTAACTGGTTATTATTATATTCTAGTTGCGCGATTATTTGGTGTTGTTCCTCTATTTTGGTAATGTATATTGCATTTCTATTAATACTCTCTATCAGCGCCATTTGATTTCGTATCCAATGTTCTTGAGTCTGATTTGTTAGTTGGGTCATTAGTTCACATTGTGCCCTCCACATGGATCCTGTTGACTGACTCGGCTGGTTTGGTACGTTCATTTCTATCATGTCCACTGGATGCACATTCATTAGTGGCTGCTCTCTCACTTCAACAACATGTGGTATCTCATTTGGATGTTCTTGCTCTTCGTTTCTCTGGTTCATTTCCTATTTACAATACATGGTCATCATACTTGTTTTTAGATATCCTCTACATATTGTTTTAATTTACTACTTTTATTTTGTACGTACTACTACTATTATTACTACTTTTATCGTTTCATTTATACATTATTTACAACAACTCCTCCTCTTGTTATACCAGTGTCGCCATGGGGCCGGAATGCAACGTGCGCATTCCCCCATATTTTTCGTCCGTTAGTCGGTATATATCGACTTCGTGTGCCCATTCGTTGGGTGTGGGTATTCTTGGTAGTTCCGACATCCACAATCCGCTGGATCCGGGGTCCTCTACCACCTCGTATTCTTCTAGATTCAGATTCTCCGTTGGAATACCGTATTCAAATTTCTCTACCTTGGGCCATTTTCTTCGGTTTCTTGGTTTTCGTTTACATCTTTTGGTGGTTCTCATCCATTGAATCATTACTAACGCTATTATCGTGCTTACTATCGCGCTAGTTATCCATATCATCTTTGTGATTATCGTTGTTCCATTATTTGTCTTTTCTGTCGTTAATACTGTACTGCCTGTAGTATTCGTTTCTGATGCCTTGATTTTCTTGAATGCTTGATGTAATCGTTCCTTCTCCTTCTCTGTTAGGTGACTGTGATTTTTCCGTTTCTCCCCCCCTTCTCGATCTCGGGGTATCCATGGTATGTTTATTAATTGGGATTTTTGTCGAGTTATTGGCTGACATACGCTGGTTCCTTTTCCTTTCTTAAGGATACATACTTGGTATCGTTCTTTTCGTTTTCCTGTCTCCATTTTGACGTCTGCACCTTTGTCTATCGGTGTTGTTGTACAGTCGATTATTCCCGTCTTATCCATTACACATATCCTTATGATTGGTTCTCCTTCTTGGTTTTTGACTGTAATTACCTCTTCACCTTTCTTGTTGAGATTAATAGTTATCTGCACTTCCCGTCTTTCGTCTTTAATTACTTCGTTAATCCATGTTGTTGTTGTTATTAATTCGGTTTGATTTTGTTCTGTTGTTGTTTTTGTACTAACTGATTTGTTTGGCTTCTTGGTTGTTATCCCCATCAATGGACCTTGTTTCATTGCCCTACTCTTTGGCTTGTCTTTTCTTGGTGCAGTTCTTGTTCCTTTACATACTACTATCCCTTGTGTTCCTGCGCATACCACAGTAGGGGTATTTGGTTTGACCTCTCCCCAGAAGAATTTGTGGTCTTGTGTCATATCAGTTACTATGCATATATCTCTGTCTTCTCTGATGCATACATGTGTAATTGATCGACTCCCTTTATCTTCTATTTCGATACCTTCTTCCAAAATGTTGAGTTGAAAATGTACTCCGGTTTCATTGGCTCTTTCTAGTTCCATTTCCTCTGTTGATATGTCTCTACAGATGTCATAATCTCCACATAGCCTGGGATCTCTTTTTTGGCTGCTAAAAATCTTTCCTTTTGTTATCGATCTGAAATCACAACTTACTCCTGTTCCTTCCATTAGTTGCACACATATTCCGACGGCGTTTCCGTCGTAATCACTGACTTTTATCATAAATACTTCGCCTTCTTGGGAAGCTTCTCTTACGATTCTCATATTTTTTGTTTCTGTTAAACAGATAGATGTTAATATTATAAATATTCTTTGTAGTAGGATTGGCTGGATTTGATTTCGAAACGCTATGCTATGTAGTGGGGACTTTCGTTTTTTGTTTTCTGTTTTGTCGAATCCTTGATCTTCACCTCGACATTGGTCATCTTCGTCTTCTTCCAACTTCTCATCATCGTCCGTTGTTTCTCCGCCTTCTGGATTCTGTTCTCTGTCGTTTCCCTCTGGGTTGTTGTCGTTATCCCCCATCTTTTCGTCGTCATCGCCATCGTCATTCCTTCCACCCGGGGTTTTCCCTAAAATGTCGTCCTCGACATTTGCTGCTTTGATCATCTCCTCGTATTTTTTAATTATCACTTTCTTGTCGTAGTGGATACTTTCTCGTTCTTCTTTGGTTCCTTGATATTTCCGTTGTTTCCTGTGCCATTCCCACACTAGTATTTCTAGCTGCTTTTTCATCGCGTGTGCTTTTGTGCATTTCCACCAATTACCTGTCAATTCTGTTCTATTTCTTTGTAATATTGCTTTAATGGTTTTTGGCATTGGCGGTCTTGAGTATATGGCGCTTCTTAGTACGATATTTTCGTTGTTTTGGAATTGATTTATGTCAATTACTTCCGCTCTTAATTCGTTTTGTTTCCATTTGATTAACATTGCTGCTGTTCTGTCTAAGTTTCCTCTGATGGCTTTCAGAATAGGTTCAACGCTCTGTCCCAACACCTCAGCTTCTTCGGTTGTTGCATTTCCCGTGATAAAGTTTAGTATGCTTGGTCTTTTTGACCTGACGGCGTAACGTAAGATGGTTCGTTGTTTGTTGTCTTTTTCTTTCAACGTGGATCCCGTTCTCAATAATTCTCTGAGTACTTCTCTTGACGCGCCTATTGCTGTGGCTTTCATCAGCGGAGTTTTCCCTTTACTGTTTTTGACGTTTGTCGATTGTTGGCAGTTTTCCATTATTCGTATGATTTCTAATGCTCGTTTTTTCTGTCCTGCTTTGACTGCATGATGGATTGGCCAGTTATTACTCAAATCACTTGTGAGGAACATGATTGGTAATCTCCGGATTAGTTCATATATTTGAACTGGTACTTGTGATCCTTCGGCATATCTTCGTCCTTTCGCATATTTTTCTGCTACTATCATTAGTTTGCCTAATACTTGGTATTTATTGGTTATATCGGCCCATTCTGGTACAATTTCTCGTGCTATTTTTACTGTCATATTCCATGTTGCTTGGCTCCTTGCCATTGCGTCAGCTTCGCTTTCTGCTTCGGTTCCTTTATTGGCGCTGCTGCTTGTTTCTCCCCTCAACATGAATATCCGTCTTGTCTGTGATCTAGTTAATCTACCGCTTACTTCCGGTTCTGTTGTGTCATTTGTTTGTGTTATGGGTTTACGATTTTTATTTTTTATAGTTAGTTTAGAGTCTATTCAGTTTATAATCCAAGTCTTGCTGATACGCATGTCGAACACCTTTATGAATACCATCACTGTTAATTCAATCATTAAAAAATCTTTACTTTACACTATTACTAGGAAATTTATTTAGGACATTTATAAATCCAAATTCGACAAACGTATAAGTAGAGTTGGTTCTTGATGATATTTAACCGGCTACATTAATTGTGAAATGTAGAGTTGTGATTAAGTTAGGTCTGAGATCTACTCTGATTATTCATCTTAGTGTGTTGTGCTATGATGATTTTTAATGTAGATTTTAATTGTGTCATTTATTTGTGCATTAAAAGTCGGGAATATTGCTTGTTTACACGGCCACACTGTGTCCGCTACGACAAGCACTATTGTTGTGTAGAGTCAACACTTTACTGCTGACGTATAATAGTAGATATAGTCAAACGGAGGAAGTTTATCGACTTAAATAGTTGGCAGATTCATGAAGTGGTGCGACCTCCAATGACCGAACAAAAAAAATTTATAATATCCATAATGTATGTCTGCGTGCTCAATGTAGTCTAAATTTTAGAGTATGATTGAATGTAAGACTGAGCAGAGTCGCAGATAAATCGATACGGCTCTAACTACTCTTACATCCAATGAAAAATAAAAATAAAAAGTAGTGTGAATTTTACATAGATTATAAATAGAAGCTGTCATTAGACAAATAAATAATAATACAAAGTGAATATTAGCAACATATCTTGACATAAATAAAAACATTTTACTATTGATCCAAATTTTCTTTTAAATAAAGAGTTCACAAAAATGAATTTGGCATAAAGAGTGTTTTTGTGACTAAAACGTGGCGGTATATATAGCTATTTTTGTTTGTGCAAATCCGTGTGTGTGCGTTTATGCATTAAAACAAACTCGAATTCTTTTTAATTCTAGAATATTCTATTTTACTTTTTTAAGGATTTTAATGGCAATTTTAGTGCCATAATTTTTATTTTTATTTTAATTATATTTTGTTAAATTTGCCTCCATGATGGATTTGGGCATTTCCAGAACATTTCATATTAAATTAAAGTTAATTTTTATTTTATTATTGTTTTTTCTAAATTTTTTTCTTGAATTTTTATTTTTAAAACTAATTTATTTATTTTTATTAACTTTCAAATATTTAAATGGTTAATATGATGGATGTCACCATTTTTTATGGATTGTTCTGGTTTTTATCTAGAATTTAACATTTCTACTATCTTTCGATTTTATTGGAGTCTGTTTTTTGGTATTTCTATGTTTTTTTGTTATGTTCGAGTCGATTTTCCTGCAATACTTCTTGTGCTTGTTTGATTTTTATGTTTAATTTATAGTTTTTAATTTTTTGTTATTATCTCTTAATTATTATTGTTTATTTGATGTTTATTATTGCAATTTAACTAAACTTATTGCTGGGTGTGCTTGTTGTCACCTTTACGAGCTTTTTGGGTCTAGAAATCAGTTATAGCCCAACAATAGTAGTATAGGGTTAAAGTATTCTTTAAAGTATTCTTTGCTCTTTGAAATCGTTCCATCTCCATTATTTTATTCCTTAATTTGGCTTCGACACTGCACATGTGTTCTTGCTTCGTTTTCTAGTCCTCCTCTGCTGCCAACTTTAGTTGTATACCAAATTTTTTTTGCAACTCATACCACCAAATACCTTTGGAGTCATATATCTTACATTGTAAAATATATTAATTATTTTAAAATTTTTAACAGGAAATTGATGTATTTTATTTGATTGTCATTATAAAATTTGATTCTATTCAAAAAAATTTATATTTCATTAACTTAAATTTTCTTTTAATTAATTTGTTTTTATGATATCGTTAAATGATGTCAAACTTTGAAATATTTGATTTTCATAATATTTTAATTATTTATAATGACAGAGTTTGTGTTCCATGAAATTATAAATTTTTTATCAAACTACAAATGGGTTTACGATTTTAAATGGACTGAAATTTATAATTTAGCTCAGTGGGAAAAGCTTCCCATTACTTGGATCACATTTTTAAAAGATATTGATTTCTATCAAATGAAGAAGTTACTTTTATGCGATTTTGTATGTTAAATTTAAACTATTATTCTAATAATATTAAATTTAGTTTATCTATTTAGTTTAGACTATGAAGACTTATAATTGTACTATGAGGTTATAGATTATATTTTTATCGCTAACGTAGTTTATATTTCATACTTTTATGACCAAATTAAGATTATAATTTATACTCTTATAACTAATATAAGTTTATAATTTATATTGTTATGAAATTAAGTTTATAGTTTATATTTTCAGAGCTAATATAATTTTATAATTTATACCGTGGTAGCTAATATAAGCTTATAATTTTTGCTCCGTAGCCGACAATGACTGAAAAAAAATTGGCAACAGATTAAACAATTCTGCTGTTACACAAATAAACTCAAATATCATAATACCTGATTTTAACGAACATATTGAAGAAACATCTGTTGTACCTGTAGAAATCGAGGAAGATTTATTTTCAAATACAAATATTAATACCCAATTGCCTGATTGATGGAATGAAAAGCAAGTAAGTTTATTTACAGAACAATATAAATGGCTGATAATAAAAGATGGCAAATTAGGATGTAAAGATTTTTCGCAAATTAAATGCTTAGCAACTGAGACAGAGAAAAAGTACATGTTTCTAAGGAATGGATTTCGTGTTCCATAACCCCAAATGGAACTAAAAAAGGTAGTAGACAGGCTTATAGACAGAATTAAAGAAAGCCCAAAATTTTCAATTCAGTTGGACGAAACAACGGATATTACTAAATTGGCTCAGTTGTTAGTATATGTCAGGTACGTTTATAAAGAAAACGTGGAGGAAGAATTGTTATTTTCTCGTCCTATGAAAGACCATACTACAGGGAAAGACATATATTGTAAAGTTGACTGAATTCTGGATCGGAACTAGAACTGAATTTCCCACAATCGCTGATATGGCGTTAAATGTGCTTCTACCATTCAACACCACATATTTATGTGAAGTTACTTTCTCAGCTTTAACACATATTAAATCCCAATATCGTTCATCGCTAAAAAATGTTGAATAGGTCTTACGTCCAGCAGTATCAAACATTCCACCAAGATTTAATTTGTTATGCAATAAAAAACAGGCACATCCATCTCATTAAATTTAATTTTAAATTTTTGTATGTTTCAAAACGAATTCTAAAACTATATTTTTTCATGTGTATTGTTACATAATAAATAAATCATCAAAAAATACTTATTTATCTTTCTGTTATATTTATATGGGGTCGCTAGGAAACTCGCAATCATAAATGGGGTCGTAAATGAAAAAAGTTTAAGAAGCCTTGGTCTAGAATTTTAAATAAGTAAATTAAAGTTAAAAATTTAATTTTAAAGTAATATTTTAAAATTAAAGTAAATTAATGTAATATGTAAATTAAAGTAAGAATTTTTAATTTACTATCAAATAGTTTTAATAATATTCTGCTTTTGAGATATGAAATTTTAGGATGAAATTTTTATGAAATAATTTTTAAAATTAAATTTAAATGGAAATTTCTATAAAACAATTTTGAAAGTCAAATTTAAATAGAAATTTTGCTAATAATAATAGTAATAATAATAATATTCAGAAAAGAATCTAACTAATAAAACAAAATTAAATAATTCAATTTATTCATTAATACTCTTATGGCTTAAAACTCATTTATAATATTTGAATGGTCATAATTGAATGCGGCGGTTTTTGCCATATCTTTACATTACTTTATATAACAAGGGTGGGCACGCATGAGTTCAATGAGAGACATTTTCCGAAAATTTATTTTTTAAAGAGCCACCATAGTGAACTACATATTTTTTTTTATTTCATTAATTTGATTAAAAAAGACTTAAACGCTATTAAAAACAATTATTTCAAAATTTAAGTAACAAACATAAAATATAATAAAAATCCATTAATAAAAAGTAATAAAATTTCTTGAATTAACGAAGACTTTTGGTCAAATCTTTGAAATTTGGTGTATACTTTAAACTTTAATCACTTCTTCCAAGTTTCTCTTAATAAATTCACCTTCTCCATATGTACGTTTAGCACGAGCTATATTCCAAGCTATCAAAAAACTAGCTTCGTTGGCACTGTCATCTTCTCGACTAAAAGAAGACATTAGTCCTTGTTGGTTTTGAAGCCCTGATTGCAATGACTTAAGTTTTTCTGTTCGCAATTTGAATTGAGTGGATATTGAATTGATAAGTGTGGATGTCTTACTTCATAGTGTCGACGTAAATTGGTTACTTTGTAGTTGGAAATTGTAACTTTACAAATAAGACACAACGATTTACCATTATTGTCAATAAAAAAAAACTTTTCTGTTCATTCTTCTTGAAAAGTTCTATTTTCTTGTTTGTATTTTCGTTTTTTGATGTTTTCTGAGGTCATTGTAATAATAAATTTGAATAACTTATATTACTGAAATTTAAACAAAATAATAAAAAGACATAAATTTAATTTTAATTAATTTAAAATTTTAAAATGCTTCATAAAAAATCTTCTTACCAAATTTTTCAAAAAACACGAATAGAAAACTATACTAAAATATACAAACGACCGCAATATTGTACAAACAAAAATACTAACTAATCAAAATTCACTAAATTTCACTAAATTTATTTTCATTGCTTCTCTCTCGTTGTTATAACAAAGCGCCGCCTACTACAAAATAATTTTAAAAAGCAGTAAAATTTTCAAATTCAATTATCAATGAGCCGCAGTTTACTCAACGAAGACCCGCATGCGGCTCTAAGAGCCGCATTTGCCCACCGTTGTTATATAATTTGCAGTGAAAATACTTTGTGGTGGCAGAACCACTGTTCTATATGTTGATGGTTTCTTAGCATTTAGAATTAGATTTCCGTGGCAAAGGTTTATTAAGTATATTCCAAGCTACTTTAAGAATAAATGAATGAAGAACAAATTTATCAATTGTTACGTAACACATACTCCAGTTTCTTTCGATTTGTGTTTGCTGATTTCTTCTTTAACGTACAACTTTGCTGCACAATATGCTGTCTGATGATTAAAGTTCTTTGAAACCTTTTTTATTCCAAAGTATAAAAAGCTGCCCAATAAAATAACTGGGTATTTTTAATTTAAAAAAATTACTTACATTAATTTACCGTAAATTGGAACTTTATAGCTGAACTTATCTGATTCTTCTGATAAGCTATTGCGTTTTGACTCATTTTCATGGTACCAAAGTGGAAATCTTAAATTCTAATTATAATATATATAAAATAATTTTTATATTACAATGACATTCACTTTTAAATGAAACAAAATGTTATTTTTATAAATTTTCCTAAGGAAATAATTAGCCATAAGATTTAAGACACGGCTAATTTTTAACTGAGAAAATTGAAAAAATAATGACAAAATGATTTAAAATTAATATTTAGGTCAAAATTAATTTTTGCAATTCAAGTCAAATTTCTTTCTGAAATACACATACTTTTACGATTATTAAAACAATAGTTATCAAGGTCAGCTCATAGAACTGAAATAATGAAATGAAAAGAAATAAATTTTACTCAATCCATTATTATCACATAGTTATACAATTTTTTTATAAAAACACTTCGTGTCTGTGCTCGACCTGAAATGTCAAGACTTTCAATTCTACCCATTTCTGTATGTAACTGCACCTAATATTTCATATACCGCTAAATGCCCGTCGCAAGCGACTTTGGTGCTGCAATTTAGTAGGTGGTCGTTAGCAAGAGACGAGTACCCTTACGAAGATTGCTAATGCTCTGATGCGTGTCTATGTTCATAGGGTATAACGCCTCATTTCCTCTTTTGCCCTCAACGTCATTTTTTGTTTATCCTAATTTTGTGTATTCGAATTTAACCAAAATTTCCGTTTCAAGATATTTAATAATTAAGAATACGAGATTGTTTACCTAAAAATATTTTTCAATTCGAACTGTGTAGAAAGTAGAACAAATCCAATATCATGTTTCAAGTGATACAAATAACATTTACAAAAATTGCAAATCAAGAAATAATAAATAGAATAGTCCTCAAAATGAGAAAGAATTAACCTGAAGATTTCAAAACACAAAAGTATTTACATAGAAAAAAATACTCATTTTATATCAATACTGAAAATTATCAATCTACTCTTTGTGATCTGTGTAAATTGCCTGATACTCCAGTCATTAGATTTTGCATTAAAATGTTAAAAATTATTGGAGACTTTTCAATATTTTTTCACATATTTTTATTTACCGACTGAAATTTTACGTACCGCATGATTCTTGATTATTATTTTTTATCAACTTCTTTATAGATAATAATGCTAATGAAAACCAGATAGACAATAAGTTATTTTCCCGTTGCAAACCAAAAATCAAAAATTGTCAACAGCATTTAAAATACCGATGTAGAATGTGTATATAACACCAAAAACGAAAACCAATTCTTTGCCATTCAAATGGAACAATAACTTGTGTTCAAAAAAATTTAAAATACAACTTTAATAAATGTATTTTTATCTTTATTTTATTTTATTTTTCTATTAGAAACTTTAAAATATATAATCTGGAAACATTGCATAAATAAAGTTCTTTTATTATAGTTTAAAATTTTTTCTTCATTCATATAATTTTCAATTTTCTTCATTTACATTTCTTTTCAGATTATCAATCAATTTTTTGTTTTACATGATAAAAATTTTTAATCAATAATTGTGCATGCATTTGTAGAAAGCTGTATCGATGATTCGTTTAAAAAAGAAGACAAATCAATGTTGTCAGAAAAGTAATGAAGAATAAAAAAATGAAAATATCTCAATGGTGAAAAAGATAAAAGATTTAGCTGATATAATTGGCATGATAAATAGGACAATTTGATAATATGTTATAAGTTGAATTCATATTTTGTTAACAATTTGGAAAAGTTAATTTGGTATTTTTATTGTCAAGGTCAACTTCTCTATAAAACAAAAATAAAATTTCATTTAATTTGCGAAATTAGTTTGAAATCTTTGTCAGGTCCTTAAATTTATTGTTAAAATGTTTCAATTGTTTTCATGTAATCATGTTTTAGAATTTATATTTTTTTAAATTGCATTATTTTTCCATAAAGTAATAAACGATTTCTGTCGATTTATTGTCTTTGGCGTTATTTCAATATTGAGATAAACTTCTTGAAGGTATATAAGAAATTCATTTTTCTACAAAATCGCATAATAAAAATTTAAAATATTGAATTATGTGTGCTACTGACAGTTGTTTGTTAAAAAATTCTAGTTGAAATAATTTTATTTAATTTATAATGTAACAGTGTATATATGAAATTTAATTCTCCATAAAGTGTTTTGATCTAGAACTGAATGGTTGTAATAAATTATTTTGTTGAAATTCATTTTTCTCATTTACTTTTTTATTACTTTGTTGAAATATTTTTATTCTTTTGTTACAATTTGATAATTTATCCATAACATTGTTGAAATTTACCGATTCACAATTTGAAATATTTTATTTTTATTTTCAATACGCTGTGAACTCATGAAGACTAATAATTGTACACCCACCAATACACATTTGCAAATTTATTTAAATCAACGAATAAACAGTGGATATCAAATTGTCGATTAAAACAGAAATATTTTGATTCGTTTCGCCAAATCTTTCACGTAATTCTTCCAAATGACCTTCTAGAATATTACGATAACGTTTTTCTCTGCCTGTATCCTTGGCTGCACCCTTCCAAATTACATCAACATAATAATGCCATAACCAATCGATGGAAATCTGCAAATTATCTAAGTCAAGCACAGGAAAATCGAATAAAACGAATAAATCTTTCACATTATTTACATTTAAAAATTCTTTTAGATAGTCCCTTTGAAATCTTATTTCGAAATCATGCAAATCGCACCGAATATCTAGGTGAAGTGCTGTTACCAGCGTAACCCAAGATACAACATTGTTTACCGCTTGATACCCGTTGAGCGATCAACGTTGGTACTGTATCAAGAGGGTGAGTGCTCGCAAAAAGTGAGCGCACTACTTGCACTGTAATTGTCGAACACTCCTATGGGTTCACGGACTGCCGATAGAAGGCTTGTGTCCGATTGTGTCCCTTCACCAGATTGTCTTCCCAATACCATACCCTATTCATCCCCCTTATCTCCCACATACATCATTTTTTCCAATTCATGCACACACGCACATGTTTCATGGCAACTCTCTAGTGAAAGTTAATAATTATTTATTTAAATACCACACATAATTCAGTTTTATGTTGGGTTAATTTCCCGTTCAATCAAAATACCAAAAATTTATACTTAATTTTAATTCAGGCAATCCAGATTAAATTAAAGTTGAGTTTAATTATCCATATTTCTTTTCCTTTTAAAAATTAAATTTTCAATTAATAATAAAAATAAAAATATAATCCAAGGTGTTTAAAACACCTATTTATAATTAACATAATTTTGATAATTTGAAACATTTGTTTTTTAAAATTTATAATGGTAAATTTAATATTTTTCATTTTAAATATATATTGCTGAACAATTCAGCTCTGTCGGTGCTTGGCAAATTGTCAGAATCCCTCGTAGATTCTCAATTTGTCATCACTTAGGCGGGTTGTCTGGTTCAGCGTAATCACTTAGTTAATCCCCCATATTTAGAGATACGGATGCAAAACGGCCCGTCATAATGTCGGTCTGTACCAGGATTGAGGTTCATTTCTGCCCGGATTTGTAACTCATACCCTTGAATTACAAAGTCCCTCTCCTTGAACCGGTTAGTTGGTATTTTATGACTATTTCAGGAATTCAACATTTTTATCGGGAAATTTAAATGGATCGTATAATTTCTCAACATTGTGAACTGATTTTGTGTTACGGATTTCGGTAATATTTTAGTAATATTTTAGTAATAATTTTTACTCTTCTGTAGATGATTTTGGTAATATTTTAGCGTTTTGAATGAACAATTTTTTTGTCGTATTTTGACTCTAAATGATGCTAAAATAAAACGATAGAATGCTTATGATAAAATGCTTCTGGTAAGTATATTTGATTTTATCTTTCGCAATTTTTTGCTTGTATTTAATAAATGTAATAAATTTAAATGTAGTTTGGCTCTTTGTATTAGTAAATTACCCAATTAATTTATAATAGAGTATACCTTAGATGATTAGTAGTATTAACACGATCCCGATTAATATATAACTTTGGGGGGGGGTAATTTATGGATTTTATTTTCATGAAATAAAGATAATTATTTTAATAATATAATAATAATAATAATGATAATAGTAATAATAATAATAAGAGTGGTAATGTTAATGGTAATAATACTAATAATAATAATAATAATAATAATAATAATAATAATAATAATAATAATAATAATAATAATAATAATAATAATAATAATAATAATAATATTAATAACGATAATAATAATAATGTTAATAATAATAATAAATGTAAGTTTATATTTTTACAAGATTACCACATATGGGGGGATCATTTACGAAAAATTATGGAATTATTTTTTTTGGTTTGAAATATAATTTAACTCTAAACGAAGATGATATAATTCAGTATACCTAAGGAATAGTTAATGGCTAAATGATTTGAAGGGGGGTCATTTATGAAAATTTACAATTTATATTTTAAAATATAATATAAGTTAAATATATATTAAGATAAGTTAATTTAGTATGCTTAGGTAATGGATAATGACTGTATGATTTATATTTTTAAATATAATATAAGTTAAATGTATATTAAGATAAGCTAATTTAGTATATTTAGGTGGTGGTTGATAACTATATGGTGTAAGGAGGGGTCCTCGAGGAAAAGTTTTCAACTATAATTTTAAAAGTAATCTAAGTTAAGGATATATATTAAATAGTCTAAATGAGTTTATCAGGTAGTGGTTGATGGTTATATGAATTAAGGGGGGTCATTTATCAAAATTTTCCAAATTTATATCGTAAAGGTAATGTATTAATGTATTTAGACAATAATTAATGGTTAGGTGACCTGAGGAATTATTAAGTTTGATAACTGTACATATATAAGTTAATTTATTACTATATATATTGTTCTCGACAAATGTATAGTTTGAGGGGGGTACTTATGAAAAAATGTAAATTATACTTTATAAGTTTCAAATATACGCATATAAGTTAGATTATGAATCTGGACATTTGTTTCGACGATTACGTAAAACTTGGGGGGGGGGGTATTTATAAAATATTTACAACTTATTATAGATTATATTTTTATTGCTAATGTAGTTTATATTTTATACTTTTCTGACCAAATTCAGATTATAATTTATAGTCTTTCAGCTAATATAAATTTATAATTTATATTTTTATGAAATTAAATTTGTAGTTTATGTTTTTAAAGCTATTATAATTTTATAATTTATACTTTTGAGGTTATAATTTATATTTTATGAAGTTAAGTTAAATTTATAGTTTATATTTCTAAAGCTAATATAATTTTATAATTTATATTTTTAAGTTTATAATTTATATTTTTATGAAGTTAAATTTATAGTTTATATTTTAAAGCTAATATAATATTATAATTTATATTTTTAAATAAATAATTAAACATACATGGCAATGATTTAATTATAAGATAACGCCAATCAAACATTTTTTTCACGATTAATTTCGACAGTTTTCCTGTCATCATCAGGTGGGATATAATACTCATTAAATAAAGGATTTTAAACAAATTTAATTATATATAAAAATTTTTTTATTTTATAAAAATATTATTTTTTAAAAACTTTAACATTTAAAATTTAATTTAATAATTTAAAAATTTAAAAATTTTTTATCAATTATTTAATTTAACACAACAATCAATACATACAATACACAAAAGCTTATTTAAAAACACTCAACACACAAGTATTTACAGCATTCTGCACATTAATTTTCGGATTCAATGATTTTATCAACAACGCCTCACAAATCACACGTTCCCAATAATTATCGAAGTTTTTTAATAAAATTTTAAAATCAGACATACCTATTTTAATCTTACAGCCCTTATTGTGCTCACCAATATGGGTCAAAGACTTCGGTCTACAATGTTCTCGAGCTCGAATACAGAGATGACGGGAAGTCTCTCCAATGTATGTGGCATTACACCCATTACATGTAAACTGATAAACGAGATCGGAACACAATTCAACCGGAGTCTTTGACTTATTAATAAACATATTGCGTACTTTCCATGAAGTTGACACTATCCTATAGTTTAAATTCCCTAACTAACAAAATTATGTGCGAAGATTGAAAGTTTATACTTTCATATACTTAGATCGATGAAGGATATTAATATTAATACTAATTATGTGAAGAGTGTGTTGAGTTCGAGTACGATGGAGTATATTTAGAGTTAAAATTTAAAATTTTTATCGTCAATATAAATTTGTAATTTATAGTTTTAAGAAGTTAAATTTATAATTTATACCTTTATAACTAATCATAATTTATATTTTGAAGAAATTAATCTATAAGTATAATTCATATTTTTATGAAATTGAGAGGATAATTTATACTTTTGTGGGTTACGATTTGTATTTTTATAGTTAGTTTAGAGTCTATTCAATTTAAAATCCAAGTCTTGCTGATACGCATGTCGAACACCTTTATGAATACTATCACTACTAAATCAATCATTTTTAAAAAATCTTTACTTTACACTATTACTAGAAAATTGATTTAAGACTTTTATAAATCTAGATTCGACAAACGTATAGGTAGAGTTGGTTCTTGATGATATTTAACCGTCTACATTAATTGTGAATTGTAAAGTTGTGATTAATTTAGGTCTGAGATCTACTCTGTTTATTAACCTTAGTGTATTGTATTGTGATGATTTTGGATGTAGATTTTAACTATGTAAGTTATTCATGTATTGAAAGTCGGGAAGAGTGTTTGCTTTCGCGGCCCCACTGTGACCACTACGACAAACCTTACTGTTGTGTGGTAAGTCAACCATTTACGGCTGACCTATAATAAATAGGTAGAGTCAGACGGAGGGTTTCATCGACTTAACTCCATGGCAGAACCATGAAGTGGTGCGACCTCCGAATGACCTGAACAAAAAAAAACCAATAATATTGATAAGTGCGTGCCAGGCAGTGGCCTGCAATCATTGTGGGCTGTTTACTCATCGATGATAAAGTGCATAGGTGCAGGGTTGGCTGGGATCTCGCTTCAAAATCAATGATAACCGACGATCTCACTCAAACCTACATTTCTATAGTTAAAAAGAAATAATGAAAACAAGGTTTCAATAATAATAATTTATAATTCACAATGAAATCGTCCTTACCTACAATCTCAGAAAAATCAAAACCAAAAATTTGGCATAAGAGTAAAAATATTCATTTGCATTTTTCTTCCTTAAAAAGTGACGAAAGGTGTTAGTTTATATAGCCTCTGTTTGACGTGTAAGTATACATGCGTGCATTGATGCAGTAAAACAAATTCGGATTATTTTAATTCTCGAACATTCGATTTTTAATTTTTATCGATTTTGATGGCGATTTTTCAGTAAGAATTTTTGTTTTTATTTTTGAAATTTTATTTTCGAATTATTTTTTATTAAATTTGCCTCCATGATGGATTTCAGCATTTCCAGAACATTCCATGCTAAATTTAATCTATTTCTTATTTTTAAATTGTTTTTTATGATTTCTTTTCTAAAATATTTATTTTTTAAACTAAAATATTTATTTTTTATAAATTTTATTGGATCGTTTGGCGGTCATGATGGATTTCGCCATTTTTATGAATTGTTCTGGATTTTTATTCAAAATATCGATATAATTTTCTTTACGTGAGATTTTATGAAGATTTTCTTTAATTTTCTTTTTTAATTTTTACTAATCGCCTTTATTCGAATTTGTTTTTTGTTGTTTTATGTCTTTCGGTTATATTTGAGTAAGTTTTCGTGTAATACTTCTTGCTCGTGTTTTATTTTATTTTTAATTCAGATGTTTTATTTTTGGGTATATTATCTCTCTATTATCATTGTTTACTTGGTGTTTTATATATTTTTATTTAAGTAAACTTAATGCTGGGTATGCGTGTTGTGTACTGACACATTTCGTCCCATTCCTAACTTTGGGTTTAGAAATCAGTTCTAGCCCAACAGTATATTCCAAGCTACTTTAAGAATAAATGAATGAAGAACAAATTTATCAATTGTTACGTAACCCATACTCCAGTTTCTTTCGATTTGTGTTTGCTGATTTCTTCTTTAACGTACAACTTTGCTGCGCAATATGCTGTCTTATGATTAAAGTTCTTTGAAACCTTTTTTATTCCAAAGTATAAAAAGCTGCCCAATAAAATACCTGGGTATTTTTAATTTAAAAAAATTACTTACATTAATTTACCGTAAATTGGAACTTTATAGCTACACTTTTCTGATTCTTCTAATATGCTATTACTTTTTGACTCATTTTCATGGTACCTGTAATGTACAGCTATTTTTATTAATATTGTAATGTATAGTTATTTTTATTAGTATTTTAGTGTTCACAATTAGGAATTGTGAATACTAAAATATACTAAAATACTAAAATGCCAGATACAAACAAAAACACCGAAAACAGCAAACAAATAAGAAACAAAAATAGCGAAACCACCGAACAGAAACCAAAAGGAATTTTAAAAAGAAGACCGGACTCCGAATTAGACGGAAAAATAGTATTAACAACAGATTTCATCTTAATAAAAAAACCATTCACAAAAGGATTCGAATCCAAATACGAGGGTCCATTCAAACTCCTAGAAATTAACAAAAACGTCGCCACAATAATCAAAAACAACAACAAAATGAAAATAAACATAAGACGAATAAAACCCTATCACCAAAACGAAAACCCACAAAACAACCCACCAGAAAACAAAACACAAACACAAACGAAAACACAATCAATTCACAAAAGAATCACATTTAACCATAAAAACTCAATCAAACTATTTGATAAAGATACAATAATCACACCCCTATACAAAAAAACGATACAGTGAATGTCTTAATTCAAACACCAACAAAAAAACACACGCACAAACAATGCCAATTGTACAGTTTTTTATTAACATTGTTGTAAATATAGAGTAAATTGTAAGTTTTTGTTTTATCCAGTTTGTAAATAAAAAAGAAACAGAAACAAAATACATAAAAACATATAGAAAAAAGGTTATTGAATGTAATTTTTTATGTTACTTTTTATTGATTCATGTTAACCTCCGGTTTTAAAGGGGGAAGTTATGTAATGTACAGCTATTTTTATTAGTATTTTAGTGTTCACAATTAGGAATTGTGAATACTAAAATATAAAATGCCACCATCTGGGAAATCCAGATTTTCAAAAAAACTATATAGCGATAATTTACTATAGTAAATTATCGCTATAGTAAATTGAAAAATTTAAAAAAATCAATAACCAAATAATACAAAACAAGCCAAAGCAGAAATTACTTACGAAAGTTAGGAAATTTAATCCAGAATCAAACGAACGAAAAAAATCAAATAATCATTGATAACTTTAGTAAAGATAAAGATTCAACGATAATATAGTTTCAACTTTAGACGAAAAAATACAGAAGACACAAGAGAGAAACCTATCAGAAAGAAATCTAAAATCGGTTGACGTCAATTCAGATAACGACAATCAAAGAACGTTACAATACAGTTGTAAAAACCTTGCGGATATAAGGAACTAAATTAAAAATAGAATACGGAAAAATTACAGTATCAAAGAATCAGAACAACAAAACTAAGAACGTTTGAAGTTAGCCGGTTGTAGAAACTCAGGTCATTCGTTTTTTTTATTTTGAAAAAAAGTTCTAGTTCGCTATATATTATTGTTTGTTATCATTTTTATTTTATTTGTAGTTACATTATTAGTAAACACAGCACGCACCCCGATTGTCCCGCCACAAGTTTTAACGGTGACTCTTTCGGGCTCATCAAATTTCTTAACAACAACATAATATAATACACAAATATAATAAGAACATACTAATATAACAGTACCAAAGTGGAAATCTTAAATTCTAATTATAATATATATAAAGTAATTTTTATATTACAATGACATTTACTTTTAAATGGAAGAAAATGTAATTTTTATAAATTTTCCTAAGGAAATAATAATATTGTTGATTCAACTCTGAAGGTGATTATGATTTTTCATACGCCATGTTTACAAGTTTACAGATTTTTTCTGTGACCAAGCTATTTTGCAAGCGATGTGATTTCCAGTGTAGCGGGGAAAGTATGCAATAGAGTTGAATCAACAATATTGTATACTTACCTGGCGCGAAAAGAAATCTTCGTGTCTCCTGCATAGTACATTTGTTTATATTACAATATTTCATTTATTCCAGGCCAAGAAATTTAATTCTGAGTTTTTTTGCTAATCATCTAAAAATGTGATCAAAAAGTAAGTTTCAAATCTTAATATCAGATTAAAAATTAGATATCATTTCTTAGTTAAATCATACTCATAAAAAAAAGAAATAGAATTCGTGAAAAACAAAATAAAGTTAATTGCAGCTCTGAAATTCGGTGAATTCCTCATTCAAAATAATTCAGAATTCAATAAGAAAAAATTTACGAAAAAAATCCTTATCATTGAATCTTTGGTATCATGAAAAATCAAAAACTTTGTGTAAAAGAGAATGATTTATTTTTAATTTGAGCTTTTTCTAAATTGTAAACAAATCTGGGGGTAGTTTATTTATCAATGATTTTAAAAGTCATTCTATTGTTTAGTTTAATTTTAATAATAAATTAGTTACATTTTTTAGGAAAGATTGTTTCTATTGGAAAGTTTGAACTAGATGTTCTTCAATATTTAGTTATCATTTTAGGCAAGAAGAAAATGTATGTCAGGCTCAATATGTTCAACCCTGCAATAGTGAAACATTAATAAACTCACGAAACAAATTCCACATTTCTCTTTAAATATTGCACCTTCTAATAACCTATTAATTTGAAATTATGTAATTTTATTTCTTTTGTCAATTGCTGCTTGTCTACATTTCATATGATTTATCTTGATTTTTACACCGGAAATTCAATTAATTTTAAATAATTTACAAAGTAGTCGTTATATCATTATGATCCATTGAATGGATCACCAGTAATAACATAATTTATGGTTGTTATATAATTTGTCTTGTTTCTTTACCTTTGTTATCATTATTATAATTATTATTATTATAAATATTATAATTATTATTAATTATTATTATTATTAATTATTATTATTATTAATTATTGGTGGGTTACTGATGGTTGAATGTTTAAGTGCTGTTACCAGCGTAACCCAACACACAACATTGTTTTCCTCTTGGTACCCGTTGAGCAATCAACGTTGGTACTGTACCAAGGGGTTGAGTACTCGCAAAAAGTGAGCGCGTTGAGAGCACTATAATTGTCGAGCACTCTATGGGTTCACGGACGCCGATAGAAGGCACGTGTCCGATTTATTTCGGTCCCTCATCGAGATTGTTTTCCCAAATACTCTCACGTCCCTCCTAGGGTTCTCAACAATCGCCAAAATAATACAGCATACACTTCGTAACTATTTATTGATCCATCACAATTTCACAACTTATACTTTATCTAAGAGGGTTTATATACTCAATTTCACCTCAGGATCATGGGACTGCTCCAGACTCTCTCAGCTTCTCCTGTTCGGCTAGCCAGGCCCTTTTCAATTTGTCTCGGGCGTTCCGCCCCAGCCGTTTACGTTTCGGCTTGTTCGTCTGGGCCGGTGGGGGTATCTTGGCCAGTTCTACAGGAAATGGGCGAATCTGTGCTTGGAGAGTGCTCTGGATGAACCCTTCATCCAGCTTGGCTTCGAGCGAGCGCACCTGCAATTTCAACGCTCGGATTTCGAGTTGATCCCGCTCCGCCTGGGTCTGGAGCTGCAGAATCTGTGCCGTGCGTTTCTTCATCTCGGCCGGACAGAACCAAGTACCTTGGAGTTCCCGGTACTTCATCTTGAGTTTTTCGACCCGGCCTCGGAGGTCCTCAGCTTGTTGTTGGGCCTGTTCGCGGTCCCTGCATAGACTCTCGAATAGTTTGTACACTAAAAGGGAACAATATTAAATACCGTGGCTCACTCTCATGTACCTAAAGGTAAATAGTTTAATTCCTAGGGTTATTAAATGGGTGAAGGAAAGGGTCATATCAATCACAAAGATAGGTCATAATCTGTAAAGCCCACTTAATATCAACAAAACAAAATAATTTATTACACGCTACGAACAAAAATATCACTCCATCAAGTCGGTCAAGTATTTCCGTCCATATCACAATTTCTGATAATTTAGGCCGGGTTCTTACGGGGTCTTCCTCGTTTTCGTGGAGACGCCTCTGCTTCCTCTAACTCCTCTAGAGTTACGCCCTCTTTTTCAGCTCTGACCTGGAGCTCTATCTTCCTCAGCCGCATCTGGGCCGCCTCCAGTTCGATTAATGCCCGATCGCGGGCCTCCCGTAACAAGTCATTGGTGGCCTCCTTCTTCACCCACGCCGGCGCATCGGGCTCTGGGCCATTCCGGATAACCCGATTGGTGCAGTCCAGGTCCCGTCCCTGGCTCCACCTGTGAATATGGCACCAAATATACCGGGTCCGAGCCGTGTTATCATCTGATTGTAAGCTTCATCACCGTTAGAGTCGTCAGAGTGAGCCATTCCTGCAATACAAATTCAAATCAGGGTGTGTTAGACCGACTGAGGTGGGTCATTTTTGTATCGAGCCCAAAAATTTTCCCTGTTTCTCGAAACCTACTAGTTCATTCTGATGTCGATCAAGCACAGAGATTCTAAACACCCAGACACCGTACGAATTAGGTCGCCTGGCGACTTCCATATAAAATTCTATTTTATTCCGTTTCATTCTGTCATTTTCAAGTAACTAATGGTTCCCAATTTAATCTATGCTCCACCAATTAAAATGTATTCTTCGCTCTAATAAGAAAATTTACTCTATTGCAATATTCCCAATTTGTTTTTTGTTTTTTGTTTTTTACCTTGTTTAGATTTGGAATTTCCTTAAATCCCAAAAACAAAATTTATTAATTATGGGAATTCATTAAATATCCACCTGTGTTTATCTAAGGCAACAGAATTATAAGTAAATATATTTATTTCAAATTTATTTATCGGATATATTAAAATTATTATATTTGGTTTTATTCAATTTGTTAGCCGTGTAAATTAGGCTTACAGTCGCAGGCAAGTTGTTGTAATCCAATATGGATTCTCTCCTTACCCGTCTGGGAAGTCTGATTCTACCGGAATATTCAGCCCTTCTTTCTTTTTTAGGCTCTTCGTATCAATTTGCAACCTATGGTCGATCTTGCATTATGAGGTAAATTTTTTTATGTTACAGTATTTTCTATGATCTTCAGGATTTCACTAAATCTCCTCTCAAATTGTAAACAAGCTGCTAACTCGGTTTCGAGAAATGGATATGCCGAATGAATTGTTGATGCTACTTTTGGGACAATATAAATGACATCATAACAATAACAGAATTGATTGAAGGATCAAAATGGAGTGACATTATGAAATATTTGATTGAGTTTATTATTAAATATATCATGCCTTTCTTTGGATCATTATCATTATCATTGTTAAAATGTTCAGCTTTTGGATTTAGAGTTATGATTGATTGAGGTATGTATTATATTGACGTATGTAGGGGTGATATAGATAGCAGGGTGAGGGGTATCACCAAATTTGGATTGATTGCGTGTTTTATAAATTTGGGAAAACTAAACTAACAACTTGGTATTAATGACCTTGATGTAGACTCCGATTTCAGTATATCGATGAAAATTTCTATAATTTTACAAAATCATTGTATATCAGATTTATATTGAAACTCTAATGTTGGGGTGGTATGAAAAGAAAAGTCTAAACTAAAGTTTACCAGTAGACTATAGGTAATTTAGGTGAACCATCGTTAACGCTATCTCTTGTCCTTATATGATTTGAGGGGTCATACACACCTACATATATATATATATATATATATATATATATATATATATATATATATATATATATATATATATATATATATATATATATATATATATATATATATATATATATAGATATATATATATATATATATATATATATATATATATATATATATATATACACATCCATACCTATTTATATAGTTAATTTAAATTATTAATAGTGTCGTCGTTTTCTGGGGGGGGGCTGTTACTAAAAATAGATTTTAACTTTTTGATGATTTTATTGGTAGAGAGGGTCATTGAAGCTAAATTTAGAGCTAAGGGAATCTCAAAATCAATAATTTAGTTTATAATTTTTATTTTCATGAAATGCAGATAATTATTTTAATAAGAGAGATAATGCTAGCGGTAACAATAATAATGATAATAATAGTAATAATAATAATAATAATAATAATAATAATAATAATAATAATAATAATAATAATAATAATAATAATAATAGTAATAATAATAATAATAATAATAATAGTAATAATAATAATGACATTAATAATAATAATATTAATAACGATAATAATAATGATAAACGTAAAGTTCTATGTTTATAAGATCACCATTGATTGGGCATGGGTCATTTACGAAAGCTTATGAAGTTATATTTTTAAATGAAAATATAAAGTAACTGTCTATGACTATGATACAATTCAGAATCCCTACGTAATAGTTAATGACTACCTTATTTGAGGGGTCGATTAAATAAAAATTACAAGTTGTATCTTTAAAGGTAATATAAGTTGATTACATCTGAAAACAAGTTAAATTAGCACTTTTTGGCTATCCTTAATGACTGTATGATCTGAGGGGGGGGGTCATTTATAAAAATTTACAATTTACATTTTTTATAATGTAAGTTAAATATATATTATGATAAGCTGATTTATTATATTTAGGTAGTGGTTAATGACTATATGAAGTTGAGGGGGGTCATTCATGAAAATTTACAATTTACATTTTTAAATATAAAATAAGCTAAATATATATTCTGATAAGCCAATTTAAGATATTTAGGTGGTAGTTGATGACGATATGGTTTATTGGGGGTCTTTGATGACAAACTTTTCAACCATAATTTTGAAGGTAACCTAAATTAAGGATATATGTTAAATAGTCCGGATTATTGTATTAATTGGTGGTCGATGGTTATATGAATTAAAAGGGGGTCATAAAATTAAGAAATTATGCTTTCAAAGGAACTACAATTTAACCCTATATAAATGCGATATAATCTAATATGCTCAAGCAATCATTGACGGTTTAAGTTATAATTTACAATGTAGGTAATTTATACTTCACCATTTATACTTGAAGAAGGCTTTTAATTTATACTTGATATATAGATTAAAGTTACGATTTATCATTTATAAAATCATTGTAAATTTTCATAAGTACTCGCGTTCCTAATCCACATTTGAGGGACAAATTGGGTCATACGTAGTACTATTAATTCTGAAGTTATAATTGGCAATTTGATACATTATAATTTAAGCAGAAGGAGAATATACGGTTCCGGTTCTTGGTCGTAATATAAATTTATAAAATTATAAAATATAAATAGCTTAGGTTTCTGGCTGTAGAAGAAATTTCTAAATAAATTCCTTTCATGATTGGCGATGTTAGGTATTTATACATAATATAGAATTAAGTTTGACTCATTTTTCAATGCTATCTTTCATTTTGTAGCCGATAATAATTTATTGATAATGATTTACAGTTGATAGAGCGATTTTTAATGTCAAATTAATAATATTTGATGATTGATAATATGAGGGGTTAATTTTTCTACACCCAGACTTTACATTTCAAGATTGACTTGGGCTTTAGCGATCTATGTTTTAACCACGAGGTAAAGCTATATGACGGTTATTGAGGATTTTATAATTAATCAGACTTATTCCGCATGTCGAACTTCTTTATGATATTATTACGATTAGTTCCGAGAAAATCATTATGCTGTTAGTAAAATTTTATCTACAAATGACGTTCGACAAGCGTATAAGTAAAGTTGTTTTTAACTGACTACATTACTCAAATTGCGATTGTTGTGTTTAATTTAGGTCTGAGATCTACTCGATTATAATTCTAGTGTGACTTAGTGTACAGAATTTTTAGTGGTGATTTTAATTGTGTAATGCATTCATGGTCGGGAAGAATGCTTGCTTACACGGCCCCACTGTGACCGCTACGACAAGCCCTACTGTAGTGTTGAGTCGAAACATCACTGTCGACCGATAAATAAATATATGGAGCCATAGCGGAGGGGTTTTATCGACACAACTCCATGGTAGAACCATGAAGTGGCCGACCTCCGATGACCGAACAAAAAAAATATATAAAGGATATTGCATGTCTGCATGTGAAATGATTATTTGAGGTGAATTTTATAAATGATCGAATGTAGGACTGATCAGAGACGCAGATGTATCAATACGCCGCCGATCATTCTTACATTAGGTAAAAATAATAAGAAGGATTTGATCTAGGCATAATTAATATTATCAATAACAATCAAAGTTAAGTCAAATTATAAGCAATAATATCATTAAACTTCAAAAATTCAAATAACAATACTCACTATCAATGTGATCTTCAAGTTTTTCGCAACAAAAATTTGGCATAAAAAATTGATATTGTGACTAGAATGCGTCGGTATATATACCTATTTTGTACACGTGTATGTATTGATGCATTAAAACAAACTCGAATTCTTTTTATTCCAGAATTTTCTATTTCGTGATTTTGATATTTTTAATGGCAATTTAAGTGCTATAATTTTTGTTTTTATTTTTAAATTTTCATTTTCTAATTATTTTTCATTAATTTTACGTCCATGATGGATTTGGAACGGTTCCAGAACATTCTATTTTATTTTTAATACAATTTTCATTTTAACTGCTGTTTTATGAATTTCTTTTTAAGATTTTTTATTTGTAATACTAATTTATTTATTTTCTCTAACTTTTGTTGTTCTAGGTGGCCGTTGTGATGGTCGTCGCCATTTTATGGAATGTTCTGGGTTTTTCTGGAATCTTTTTACTGTTTTTATCGTCTTTTAAGTTATTCGAGTTTGCTTTTGGTAATTCTATGTTTATTTGGTTATTTTTGAGTTAGATTTTGCATAACTTCTTGCTTTTGTATAATTTTATTTAATTTGTGTGTTTATTATTTTTGTTGTTTTCTCCTTTAATTACCATTGTTTATTTGGTGGAGGTTTTAATATTTAACTATACTTGGTGCTTTTTTACTTGCTGTGTACCTACACATTTCAGTCACAATTAGTATTTTGGGTCTAGAAATCAGTTCTAGCCCAACATTATTATTATTATTATTATTATTATTATTATTATTATTATTATTATTATTATTATTATTATTATTATTATTCGAAATGAAGATCAACAAAGTATGGAAAGCCATAGCTTTGGAAATGAGGCTCAACAACAGAATAACCAACAGCTTCGTCACAAAAAATTCTGATCTTCCTAACTTCTATCACCTAATTAAAACTCACAAAGAGGGTCCTGGTATCAAAATTAGACCTATAGTGTCCAACAAAAATGGACCAACAACTAAAACAAGTTGGCTCCTTGCAAAAATCTTGAAACCTTTATTGGACACGATACCACACCATCTTCAAAACAGCGACTGCCTCATGACAAGACTAAAGAATAACATAACTTGTCATAGAGAATTCCAATACCCATTCAGTCTTGATGTCGTATCACTATACACATCTATCGAACCAAAAGAGGCTATTCATTGTTTAGAAAAGAAATTAGGAGAAAGCAACTTGTTAATAAAGGAAATGAATATCGAGAATATTACCAAACTACTTACTGTTATTCTCGAGAACACATATTTTACCTTTGAACAAAATATCTATAAACAAGTTAAAGGTCTGCCTATGGGTTATAGCATATCAGGACTGCTAACAATCATCTTTATGAATAACCTCGAACGACAGACACTGAGGACCATACAACCCATCGGTTTCTATGCAAGATATGTAGATGATATCTTCATCACGACCAAAAACAGAAAAGAAGCGGAGGAAATATTTCATACATTCAATGCGGCTCATCAAGATATTAAGTTCGAAATCGAATATCCGGAAGAAGATGGATCCCTCAATTTATTAGATTTGAGAATCAAAATAGAAGGAAATACTCCAACATACGGGTTCTACAGAAAACCAGCTCGCAAAGAAATATTTATGCACCAAAGATCAGCGCTTCCATACTTACAGAAAGTACATGTCATAAGAAACGAGAAACGAAGAATAGCCAATCGATGCACGGAGAGAAATGAAAACTTTAAAGAACAATCAAATTTCAATAAAATCCTACAGCGAAACGGATACCAAGGTAAGGACATTGAAAGAATGAATTCTACCCCAAGAAGATCTAGGGAATTAACACAAAAGAATCAGAAATATTTCTATCTGAATATCCCATTCATCAGTGACATACTCGACTTCAAGATCCGGAAAGAACTTAAACGTACCGGTCTTCCAATTCGGATAGCACATAAATCTTGGACATTGAGAAGGGCTCTGGCAAGCAGCATAAATAGAGAAAATAATTGCACAATGAAAAACTGCCAGACACCGAAAGATATGTGCTTTAGAAAAAACATCGTCTATTGCATCACGTGAAATGTGTTGGCGTATGTGGGGAAAACTGGAAGGGTTATCATAAGGCATATACTCAGCTTCATTCGGCTCTGGCCTTTCCCCAGCATACCCACAATGACTTTACAGAATATTCCCTCACGTGAGCCCGTGGAGGTCTTACACGTTGGTGATGCTCACATTGGTTGGAGTTGATTAACAGGTGAGCCCCTGCCTTAGGACTACTGTTAACCCCCTCTCGGTTCGGGTTCCAAGGTGCCATAGAAGGCCTTACCCACACTCTCATACATAACTCGGTCCGACCCTGGTCCAAAGGGACGACCTTCATCCGATGACTTACATTCGATTTAGCAATCAAGCCATACAATTCGTACAACAATCTCATAACTAACTCATCAAATGCCAAGAAAATTTATATTAATTCCACCACACATTGATTACACCATGTAGCCATCCAAATATTAAATATAAACTGTTTAATATTAGGATAGTTTGTTTAAATATTCAAACATTATTATTAAAATATATTTTGAAATGTCAGCGTGTTCTTCTCCCAACAATTGTGTCAGAAACGTGATTGATGAAAACAGTCACATCAGAACCAAGATCCCGCAGTATTTTGAAAATGCTGTAACTTGGTTTGCTCAAGTAGATGCTGCATTTCAAATGGCAAACATCAAAAGTGAAAAAAACAAAATACTTGCATCTTTTGACCAGTCTACCACCAAGAATATTAGAAGAATATTCAGATGCATTGAAACCGAACAGTCAGAACCCATACTCTCTGCTCAAGGAAACAATCATCAAAGAAACAGCGGAGTCGACTTCAGAAGCTGCAACAAAGATTTTTCAAAGACAAGAATTGGGAGATAGGAAACCAACACAACTACTTAGAGAATTGAAGAAGAATTTTAAAATACTAGAACCAGATGCCGACGCATCAAAGAGCAACATCTTACGGCATCAATTTATTAAAGTATGCCAAATCAAATTCAACATTTTCTGATATCGAGCAACGCTGATCTGGACGAACTAGCAGCAATTGCCAACACCCACACGTCACTAAACCAATGCCAAGGACTCAACGCAGTTTCCAACAGCAACGAAGAGTACCGAAATACAATTCAGAAGATGCAAGAAGAAATCAATGTCCTCAAACAAGTTCACCACAGACAAAGTGACAACTCCGAACTTTGCTACTATCACAAACGATTCGGCAGGCGAGCCATGAAGTGCCAAAAACCCTGCTCATGGAAAGAAACTCAAACGTCGGGAAAAGCCAACGGATCTCAGTAAGTCCGGCGACTGGGATCCTAAGTGTACAATCAATGCCGTTAACAATCAAATCAATCTTCACAGTGCCAGCAAAACATATGAGTAATTGTTTTCATTTTCTAATTGATTCAGGTGCAGATGTGAGCGTGCTACCATCGAAACATTTCTCTGCAGATTCCGGGACACCCAAAAATCACCTGATATCAGCGAACAACTCAACAATCACTGTATTCGGCCAAAAACGAATACAATTAACCATTGAAGGACTATCAGGTCAATTCGAGTGGATATTTACAGTTGCCGACGTCAACAGGCCGATCCTCGGAGCCGATTTTCTTGCACATTATGACATACTAACAGACTGTAAAAGAGCTCAAATCAGAAGAGGATCTCAAATCGTAACGGGGAATGTCAACAAAACACTCCAATCTATTTGTCCTATGACTGACATCGCACTGAGAATCGACACCACTGGCCCCCCTATTGCACAGAGAGCACGTCGACTGGGTGGAACAATTCTCAAATCCGTTCGACAAGAATTTGACATACTATTAAAGAAAAATATCATTCGTGAGAGCAAAAGTGAATGGGCATCTCCTCTAGTAATTGTCAAAAGAAAGATGGGACTCACCGTCCTTGTGGCGATTACAGACTACTTAATGCTGTAACAAAAGCAGATAGGTACCCATTACCCAGAATCTCAGATATTCTAGATCAAATTGGAAAAGTGCAATTTTCTCAACATTTGATCTTGAAAAAGCTTATCATCAAATACCAATACGGACCGATGACATCAATAAAACTGCAGTCATCACGCCATTTGGACTTTATGAATACACAATGATGCCTTTCGGTCTAAAGAATGCCTCACAAACCTTCCAAAGACACATAGACAAAATTCTCCGACCATACAGGGAATTCACTCTCTCCTACATTGACGATATAATTGTATTCTCCAGAAACATGGAAGATCATCAGAAACATCTGGACATAGTAAGGAATCTGCTTAAAGACCACTCATTAAAGATAAAGGAGGAAAAATGCTCAATTGCTCAGAAAGAGGTCAATTTTCTTGGATTCAACATATCGTTTTCGGGAATAAGACCAAATCCTGCAAAAGTTCAAGCACTAATCACGTATATTAAACCGAACAATGCTAAGGGTCTTAGACGGTTCATTGGAGCAGTCACGTTCTACCAATGGATGATACCAAACTTATCAGAAACAATGGCACCATTGCACGACATGGTGTCAAGAAGTTCAAAAAATAATCTAGTCTGACATGGACAGAGACAGAGTCGAGGGCATTTGAAGACTCCAAACAGAAACTAATAAATATAACCAAAGTCATTTCCCCAGACTTCGACAGAAAGTTCATTCTGTGTACTGATGCGTCAAACATAGGAGTCGGTGCCAGTCTTAACCATGAACGGTGCGATGGAAGCCTTCAACCAATATCATTTTTCTCAAGGAAACTCAGCTCAACAGAACAAAATATTCACATTTGACAGAGAGCTGCTTGCAGTTTACCTGTCCGTTAAAAACTTTAAGCACTACCTGGAATCAAACGAATTCTGTCTAAAAACTGATCATAAGCCGCTCATTCACATGAGTTCGATGAAAAACCCTTCAAATCGCCAATGGCGATGGATCAACTACATTTACCAGTTTAACTTCAACATTCATCACATAAGAGGTCAAGACAATCAAGTTGCTGACTTTCTATCGCGACAAATGGAGACAGAACCTCAAGAAGCCATAGTTAATAATATCAAGCTAACAGAATTAATTATCCAACAAAAAGACGAATCCTTTATTAAATCACTGAAATCAACGACCTTGAAGCTACAGGAAACTGAAAATGGCGTTCTTGTTGATGTCAACAACAACATCGTCAGGATAATTCTACCCGAAGTCTTTAGACGACTAGAATTCAACCGTCTACATAACATGTGCCACCCTGGGGCAAATGCGACGATCAAAATGATTAAACAGAAATATGTTTGGCCAAAAATGAGAAGTCAGATACGTAAATGGTGTAAAGAATGCGAGTCATGCCAAAAGAACAAGATAAATAGACATACTAAATCAAAACTAGGACAACTACCAGACAGAGGTAAATTTAAAATAATTCATATTGACATAGTAGGTCCATTGCCCTCAGTCAACAACAAAAGGTTTCTTTTGACAATCATTGACAGATTCTCCTCATGGCCGGAAGCCTTTGCAATAAATGAAATAAACAGCTCAAGCATAGTTAATATACTCGAAAAAGAATGGATTCCTCGATATGGAGCGCCAGAAATTGTCATTACTGACAATGGCAGACAATTTGTCTCATCAACTTTCAAGGAGCTGTGCTCAAAATATGCCATCGAACATCGACATACAACTGCATACCATCCTCAATGTAATGGCAAAATCGGAAGATGGCACAGAACATTAAAAGCAGCTCTTCGAACACATTCGACAATGCCAATAGAAGTTGGGCTAACGACATACCGGTAGTTATGCTTGGCTTAAGAACGTCACATCAGAAGAAACCGGTCTATCACCAATGCAAGCGGTTTTTGGAACCGATTCCAGAATGCAAGGTGACATCGTACTAAAAAAATTGAAGAAACGCAAATGCAACGAAAGGTCATACTTTCCGAAAGAATTAAAAACATGCAGTCACGTATGGATGGTCAAGAATCAAGGTCCTCCCTTCAACCAATATATGAAGGACCCTTCAAGGTCATTAGTCGCAGTGAAGATTTCAAACATACCAAATTGAACAAAATTCAAAGATAGTCAGAGTCTCAGTTGACAGACTGAAAGCCGCATTTTCAAGCTAAGATACTCCATAATCTACGTTGGGGGTTTATGTAGCCATCCAAATATTAAATATAAACTATTTATATTAGGATAGTTTGTTTAAATATTCAAACATTATTATTAAAATATATTTTGAAATGTCAGCGTGTTCTTCTCCCAACACATCTTCTCCCAATCTCATAACTAACTCATCAAAT